>JAPVRG010168076.1:0-17321 GCA_029783565.1 Rhagoletis cerasi | reverse complement strand
AGCAGCTGCAGGACCTGGTACAGGTCTCGTCGCCCCAGGCCCGCCGGCATGTTGAGGACATGAGCCACAATTTAATTGAATTTTAAAATTATTTTATATCAATAATGTAAAATGAATACTTACCTTGGATACTTACCTTGAATACTTACCATGAATTCTTACTTTACTTGCTTACATTGTACTAAATTACTAAAACTTTTCCACTTACTAAATTTACATACTTACTTTGAAATAACTGCTTGAAAATACATCCCTGAACTGGAAAATTGAATACTCGCCACAAACATGTACATACATATATACGTAAGTTAGGAATACTGTAACTTTTAAGGCCAAAATGTTTCATTCGTTCAAAAACCGTTCTCGAGGAAAGACCCGCTCTATCGCTACATTTGTAAATCTACTTACAGTGAAATAATTAAAGAATTATTTAAATACAAGACAACCAATTTTTATTTAATCGGAAAGAAATTATCCTCTAATGATTCGCCAAAACGCGAAGTTAGAAGTTTTATAAGGTAAATTTTGTAAAGGAAATACAACCCTTTATGTACATATTTTTGGATGATATTTAAACATTTTGTGGCTGTAAATAAAGATATTTTTGAATTGGCTTCAAAAGATTTGAGTTTAAATTACATGTGTACATATGTATGTATGTGTATCCTAAACATAAGTATTTGCTATTAGAATTTTGTTAAGAATAGAATGTGAGGGTATAAATTATGATAAAAGTGTATGTTTATATGCAAATATGCATACACAAACTGAGGTAAAATAAAACCATATCATCTCTGTTTCAAACTAAAACACATATGATTTGGCGCCAAACTATATTTTGTTTATTTCAAACTGATTTTTTGGCGATTTTTTCGTTTGGATACGACTTCGTTCTGCACTTCACAGATGGTTTTTCCTAATTAAGAAAAACCAAACAAAACTCAAAAATTGTATATTGCGTCTGACTGCGTTCGAACCTGGGACTCCCTGCGCACTCAACTTTAGCCAGAACATGTAAATTTCTTTTCAAATGTTCAGTTTTAATCAAATCTCTTACAATCGGTCAAAAATAATGTATTTTTTATTTGTTTAAAAATACATTTTCTGTTAAAAAATTTCAAATCTGTAACAAGGAAAACCCGAAAATGATTGTTTAAAAAAATTATGTTACTTTTTTCTTACTTCATTTTCCGTTTTTGTTAAAACAAATAATATTTAAATTGCTTTTTATGTAATAACTATGTATTTAAAAGGTAAAATTTTATTTATTATTCGACTTATCGTGCATACAGACGGACGGACGGACAGACAGGTAGACAGACATGGCTTAATCAATTTCTCTTTTCATTCTGAGCATTTTGGTATGCATATGTCTATATCTATCTCGATTCCTTTAGGCTGTTACAAACAACCGTTATGCTACGCCCAATTTTAACTGACTGTACGGAAAAAACATGTACTACACTAGTTTGGCAAGTAACTTTGAAAGTTGGCGCATTTGATAAGGATTCCAAAATGGTATGACACTTGCTAGATTTTTTCTTAAAAATTTGACAACTTTGATTTTTATAAAGAAACTCAGTTTTGAAGATTTTTTCTTACTTACTCAAAACGATTGTAGTGTACCCAAGTCTTTCCTTTAAGTCGTAACTTTTAAGGTAATTCTTGTTTGAGTGAGACGGAGAGAGTCATTTTACGAAGTCTGAGAGAGACAGAGAGTGACGCCACTTTGTCCTGGCCTGTCACCCGTTTCCGGCTTGATGTCGACTTCTGGTACACCCTGAATATGTACATATGTACATATATATGTAAATGTTATGCCGACTTTATACCTACACTTTTGTATTTTCGACAAAAATTAGTAAAAGATCTTTTGAAATTAGGGAACATCATGATCTGAATAAAGCAAAAACAGAAACTTACAATCAGTTGAGTGCCTATTAGAGAAAGGCCATCAGTTAGTCGGTTAAAAATACCGTGTGCCGTTTATATTTATGAGAGCAACAAGTAGAAAAGTACTCCAGCTGGCGGTCTTTCTCCCCCTATACATGCAGCTGACAATTATTTTCTTAATGTGCCCAGAAGTCATAGAATTAGATTTCATTCGGCATAATATAACTTAAAAAATTTTTTTTTACAAGTTTAACGGCATCCCAAGCCACACCCACTGCGGGTATGCCAGCAGACGTTCTTTTTAGTTATCCTAATGCGCTTCCACTCCGTAAGACCTGGGTTCAAGCCCTGGTCAAAGCAACATCGCAAAAACATGTAGCAAAAGGTTTTTTCTTAACAGCGGTCGCCCCTCGGCAGGCAATGGCAAACCTCCGAGTGTATTTCTGCCTTGAAAAAGCTTCTCATAAAAATACAATCGCAGTTCGGAGTCGGCGTAAAACTGTAGGTCCCACCCCTTTGTGTGACAACATCAAAGCGCACGCCACAAATAGGAGGAGAATCTAGGCCAAACACTAACATATGTGTAAGCGCCAATCTATTATTATTATTAATGCTCCTCAATGAATAGAGATAACAATTTTACGGCATAAAAACACTACTTAAAGTAGACGCCTAGCTCTCGGACTATTAGAATTCCAATTTTTTATACGGTAAAATTTTGAGAGGATTCTTGCAAAGGAAAATGATTTTTTTCTTAAAGAGTGATCGTTTATTGTTTATGTAGGCTTGCAAACTCATGGAAACACGAGACGCCAATAATGAATCCGTAATTTGGGTTTTAAACACCAGAAGCTAATTTGTTTTTCTCATTCCATTTTGCCTCGCCTTCTTAATTAATTGCCTCGCGTGCCTCCATCTGACTGTCCGATTGTATGTAGCTGCATATGCGTAGAGACCCTGTAGGGTCAAATTTATGGTTACGAGTATTTAAGGTTAAATGCTAAGAGAATACTTCATATTTGTGGTAATAATTTAAATCAAAGCTTATATCCATGGTGAAAAGAATACAGAAGGTGGCGCCAGTGGTGCGCAAAGCTTACAAG
Organism: Rhagoletis cerasi; assembly: GCA_029783565.1. Lineage (NCBI taxonomy): Eukaryota > Metazoa > Arthropoda > Insecta > Diptera > Tephritidae > Rhagoletis > Rhagoletis cerasi. The sequence continues at coordinate 14,325 of JAPVRG010168076.1, read as the reverse complement.
CCGCCAGATTAAAACTATCAAAGTGCCGCCCTAAAATTTTTGTTTAAAATATGTCTTACAAGAATTACCAATGAAATCTTCAAAGCTGTGGTTAAGTTCGGATACATTGGCAGAAAAATTTGTGGATTTTGTTCAGTAAGCCCAACGGTGTTTTTCCCATCATAATGAATTAATGATTGGGGTGATTTGATTTCTTTATTGCCATCTTGTATCGAAGTTTATGCACTTTCGGTGTATTCACAATGGTGTAATGAATGTCGGGCGAGTGTAAATTAAATAAAAATCCAAACAAGCTATCTACTTCCGTCGAATGCTCGAAGCGCATCATTTCAATTTTGCATTTCAAATCACAACGGTCGTTGTTGAATTGCCTTGCAATCAAAAACTGTTGTGTCAATACAGAATTATTTTTGAATCTATCTTGCTTATTCAAACCATTCATCGATGATGTTGCCTTCGTTTTTTCGCCCTTTTTTGAAGTGATCCCTCAAATATTTAATCAGTTTAAAACATTAAGTGATATCGATTGACCGTGATTGCAGTGATTATTTATTTTCGATAAAATATTGTGACAAACGACAAGTCCGCAAATAAATTTGAATTTACTAATTTTTCTGACTACATTGTTTGCTTCATAGGTGCTCCTACCGGGCTCCCGAGCATTTGCCATTTCACTAAGAGCTGCATAATTTTTTGGAAAATTTAACAAAAGGCACTTTGTTACATTTTCTCGACTAGACCAACGTATAGTTGACACATTTTTCAATTTAGTATTTTCAGTTTCAGTAAATTTTTGTACAAGCGTCTGAGAAGAGCAAGTGGCAAGTCTCTTATGATGTCACAGTCAAGTTACTCTTTCGAATTTTACGTCAATCAGCGATATCTTGTACTCTATCTGTATTGGCTTATGCCTGCAATAGTTTTAAATTATTTATAATAAAATGTGATATATGTATGTCCTTGATTTTTATGAAATAGTTAGATAATACCAAGAACGAAGAAAGTGTTTACATTTATACAATACAAAGAAAACACAATTTGTTTAGCCGGGTATAGGTAGTGGAAGGAACGATAACTTCTATTTATGGGTCAGCAAATGTTTCACCACACAAGCAAAAATCGCACCCATATCTTACCAAAGGCTTTTTGCCTTTTTTATCAGGTAAAATTGATAAATCATGGAGTTAAGTTGAATTTTGGGATTTGTTTTTAAAATGTATTCTTCACGACATGAAGACCAGTGCATTCCATGTATTACTGACACAGTAAGAGGAGTACACAACATTTAATTTTGGTATAGGGGTGTACTTCAAAGCCAACTTATGAAATATTTATAAAAAAAAATCCAAAAACACGTCAAAAATGTTTTTTGCATTGACTATGACGATGTGCGAGTACTATCTTCGAAACAATGAAATTTAAAATACGAGTCATATGTATAAATGCCAATTTCCTAAAGGGATTGTGTTTTTATGCTTACGGGTCATTCCATATCAAATCGCCAAGGTTGACTGAAAATGAATTTAAGTTCATTTCTTGATCAAGTCAACAAAACTTCCTTAATTGTTAATAGCGAGGTGCGACAGTGAATATAAGTTTCTTATAGTCCCTGAATCCTCCAATTTTTTTAGCGAACTTCTTTGCGCTCTGTTGGGTGTAAATGCAAACATCGATGAAACGAAAAAGTGACAGAAGGGAAGGGATGGCGGGGATGGTTGGAGACGATTAAGATTGATATTAAAGTAACACTGCCAAACAAAATTTTCTGGCATAGCTTTTGAGATCCGATTCCTACAGGATTTTTTCTCTAGATTTAGAATCTCACCTTGAAATTATTCATTTGGTCTAGTATTAGAGATATTTGGGATTAAAACTGTCAAAAACGCATTTTTTTTACTTTTATAGTAGAATAGCGATGTGATGTGGGTTCTTTGGAAAAGCATAAAAAAGTGTTGAAAAAGTAGCGCAAGCCATAAATAAATCGAAGTGTGTATTATCAAAAGCACATTTAAGTTCTCTATTACCGTTAATCTAAGAAAACAAAAACATAACTTTGACTTCAAACTTAGATTAAAAAATAAAAAACTTACCTCCGCCAAAAATGTTACGTTAGTATTCGCATGGGGTCAGCAAACTGCCGATGCACAGTTAGGAAATTGGAAATTATGTTTCAAATTTATTTGCTGGTCGTCATTTTCATCTGATATGAAAAATTTTTTTCTGATGAAAGCTGATGAGATTTATAAGATATTTTTGGAGCAAGATTTTGGAATTTTTAATTTTTTCGTATTAAATTTTTTAGTGTAAAATTCAGAGAAAGTAGCAATGTTGATGAAAATCGGTTCTCCTGTTCCAGTTAATGAATGATAAATAATAAAAACTATTTGGAAACAATTATAGTGTTATCCCAAAAAAGCGAAAAAATAGCACAACAAAAATTTAATAGGCTACAACATTTTTTTTTTATTTTGGTGAAAACTTTTTTGTACCATTTCGAATTTTTCTTGTGAAATTTTTTGTTTTTTTTTTGGGAAAACCCTATAATTGTTTTCAACTAGTTTTTGTTATGTAACATTCATTAACAGGAACTGGAGCATCGACTTCCCTTAAAATTTCTACCTTCTGTACACTTTGCACTGAAAAATTTTATGTAAACGAATTCAAAAAACGGGCTCCACAAATCTCCTTTCAATCTCATCAACTTTAATTCAAAGAAAATGATGAGAATGATTCAAATCGTTTGAAAATGACGACCTGCAAAGGGTTTTAAAACATAATTTCCATTTTTTCGTCACTATGCGATGTTCTAGCCGTGACTAAATAAATAAAGCGAAGTGTGTATTATCAAAAGTATTAAGGTTCTTTATTATAGTTGACTTTAAGAAAGAAAAACATAACTTTGACTTAAAAACTTAGTTTAAAAAATAAAACTTATGTTTACGCGCCGATGTGCTCCGCGGAGAGGAAGGAAGCTAAAAAAGTGCGCGTGCGCACAACAAGCACTTCAAGAAATGCCCTTTGAAATGCCCTTGACCCCATGCGCCTAGTTAAGGGTTAATGCGTTTTTATTTTTATTTGCGTTTTTATCAATATTTTTTTTTGCAAAAAATTTTTCAAAACATCGTTCCGGAGCAAAAAAAAAACTGAAAAAATTAGAAGTGTTCCCCTAATCTTATTAAATAAAACATACAAATTTCAAAGTTTGCTTATTTTTGTTTAGAAAATATGATCATTTTAGCTTGGCACTGCATAACGTCTTTGATTCTTGGATTTTTAACTTATTTTAAATTTATTTGAAAACACGAAAACAAATTTATTTAAAAATCGATCATGTGATTTGTTATTTTTAAAATTCGATGTGAAAGATAAGTAATTACAGTAAATTTTGAGCCTAGGATCATCAAAATCGGATGAGAAATGTAGATGTTATGGAGCACTGAGTAAAACCTAGAACTTTGTATTTTTCACGATATAAAGAAATGAACTTTTCCACTTGAATGTTTTCATTGGGTAGAGTCTTCTCGAATTTGCACGCAGCATTTCTTATGGTACTCTGCAATAACAACACAATTAAAAATTCAGAAAATAAAAACTCTTGCCACTTTTAAGTGGCTCATGTCTCTAATCCTTGTCTGGTTTTTAAAAATGTAACATAATGAAACATAGCATATTACCAGAATTCAAAATTCAAAAAATAAAATCCCTTACTTACTGTAGTAATCCTTAGTAAAGTAAGTAGTAATTTATTTTAAATTTGTTGGGTCAAGAACCATCAACGCCACATAAGTTTATTTAGCGACCAAGGCATTTTTCCGAATTTTATTGCGTGTACTTTCAATCAGCCTGGGCGGTTTGAGATGGAATAACCCTTATAAATATTCAAACATTTGTGAGCACGTTTAGTAGGCGTTCAAGAATTTCGTGTTGATTGTTAAAATTGGAAATAAGTGCAGCACTTATGCACTGCTGACCTAAACCGAGACAGTCTGTCTGTCCCGACTCAATTCGATCTACCAACTCGTGCCAAATCTGAAATGATGATAAAGAGGAAGTGGTCGTAGACTTGGCACAGAGACAGGGAAACAAGTGCACGTCTGGAGCGAGCTGAATAGTCAAAGGTCTGAGGCGAGGAGCACTACAGCAGCGCTAAAATATAAGTAAAATACATAATGGCTCTTGATTGGCTCGGAAGCTGGTGATTGTCATGCTTACGTATTGTCCAAAAAAGGAACAACCACAACCACAACATACAAATAAAGACAGGTAGAAAGGAGCAAACGCTGTATTTACACACATGCGTTGAAGTAACGTACAGTGTGTCATCAGAAGAATATTCATTTAAAAAAACTGGGCTTCAAAAATTAGGCGGATTTCTCTCAGGAAATTTCAATAATTTACGGCGTGTTCTTTTTTAAAAAAAATTTAACTTTTCACAGCCTTATTCGTAGTATTTGAAATTTGCTGCATCTCTTGACTTTGGGTCTTATGTATGCTCTATCCGGATTGTTTGAACATCTTATCAAAATATCCATATAACAAATAGAAGGATATTATACGATTATGCGAATATTCAGATAGCAAAATAAACGAATATTAATAGGATATCCGGATTTAAGGGTCTAAAAATAACAACAAAATAACAATGAAGTCATCTATTATTTATTTTACAACTCAATAGACTCAGTAATTTTAAGAAAACTTTTATGAATCTTTTCAAACACATTTCAGAATATTCAGATATTTGGACAACAAAGCGGAACGGATATTAACCGGATTACCGGACGTACACATGAATATTGAAACGGATATCCGAATATACGGATAGCCCCAGCCCTAGTATATTCGTTAATTTGGTTAATAAAGCTTCTGGTCACTGTTAATCTTCACTGTTTCGCAGTTGAATAGCTAATATGGCTTTCCCACGGCACTCAAATTACGTAGTTCGCTCTCTCATTCGTAATCCGCGCTCCAATTACCTTTCGAATTACGTAATTCCCCATACAAAATTGTGTGAGCGAATTACCCTATTTGTAAGTAATTCAGATCCAATTACCATGAGATTTACGAACAAATCGCTGCCGTATCTAATTTTGATTGGAAATTTTCCGAAATCAGCTGCCAGAGCAAAAGAGAATAGAAAATCTCAAAACAAAGAAAGGGAGGAAATGAAGAAAAAAATAAAAAAACAGCAATGAACTGACAAATCAAATTAAGAATGTGCCCGTGTGAATGGGGTAATTCATGATAGTAATTGGGAGAGTGAACAAAGTAATTCACGGTGACGTGGGAAAACCGTATAATTACTTATTTGATATTCTTTCTAAATAGAAATAGTCAGGCCTGTTCTAAGAATCGTGCGATTGTATAGCATTTTAGCGGACGAAACGGAAGATTTGTGTGTGTACATACTCGTACATAAGCGTTTTAACCCAACAAGAATCTGTGTTTTTAAAAGTAACTTAATGTAAGCTTTCTATATTAAGTGTTAAATAAGCGTTTTTAGTATTAAGTTTATTTTCAGTTTTTGCAAATAAACCTTTTATGACTATTGAGAGCGAATGTTTATAAATCACTTAACTTTAAAAATGAAAAGCAAATGTTTACAACAAACCCAAGAAAAAATACTTTCCTTTAAATATTTATTATAAATTTATATTCATACGCTTATAACCAAGGTGCCGTTTCGATTATATTATTTTTGCTTATATGGCAACACTAATTTTACAGCAGTTTGGCCAGACAAATTTACTTTGCTATAAGAGTCGCTAAACTCTATCCGAGTTGGCTACAACAACAGTTGCATGCAGTTTGCCAAACAAAATTTACCGTCAGCCCTTCTTTAATGTTGTAACTAAATTGAAATACAACATTGATTTTCGCATTGTCTTGAACATTTCAATATTTAACCCGAATTATTTTTAAATAATATAGAAACTTACACATTGTGCGCTTATTCATATTGTTTATAGGCATGAAAATATACACATATGTATGGATGTACATACATATTTACATATATATGCACCTACATATCAGAGATGGAAAAGTACGCACAAATGTACATTTTTCCGGCCTTTCGACTCCAGTCGGCACTTTAGGCACAATCGACTGATTTTTGGCACTATTTGGCGAAAGCCCAGAATATATGCATATCTAAAATCTCTTAACAGCAAAAGTTTTATTTACAACTTAAAGACTACAATATTCAAAAAATTATAGAGTATGGCAACACATGTACAATAACATAGTGAATGTTAAAATAATTCTAATGAGGATCTCAGTGAAGATGAACTAATGGAGGAAATGTCTTGTATTTATAACAGCCAACCTAAACAAAAGAGTTGAGCGGAGTGTTTTCTTCCGCCCAGCTTTAACGCCGAAGTGTCATACCTAAACAAAAGCGGCAACGCTAAGTCAAATGTAGAAATAAAAGCAACAATGAGCACATGTTTGTGTGTGTGAAACATGAAAATGACAGTTTCGTCATCTTCTGCAGCCAACTTCACTTCCTAACGCCCTGTCAAAATCGGATTTTCCAACCGATCAGCGTTGCCGCCGCGTTATTTCGGTATGCTCCATACAAATTGTATGGGCATGAGAAATTTTTGACAAGCGGACAACGCTGCCGCTTTTGTTTAGGTATGGATGTAAAGCGTAGGTCAATTATTTGTTTATAAATTAATATATGTATGTAGTTAATGTAAAATTGAATTTTCATCAAAACACATACAAAGCTCCAAGTGCTATTTATTTTGTTATTGTTCTAAAAATGGAATTGGTATGCACGCTGCAAAAAACGTTAATATAAAATAGAGTTTTAATCGAAACATGTACAAAGCGCACATCGCATGTTTTGTCGTTATTATATTGGAACATCGAATTCTTACCTACCTTGTTTATACCGACACACAGTGGTTCCGAGCTCACATTTAGCACGAAAAAACTCGTATCTCCTGCGAATCATGGCGGATTATTCTCAAATTTTAACACAGTAATCTACTTTAGAAGGGGCACATTTCGCTTGATACCTCTACCGGTACCGGATATATACCCTAATCTATAGTCACAAGAAATGGATAAGATTCACTTTCCTTTAAATTATAAAAAAAATATGACAATATCAGTGTCAAATTAAAGGTAATCTGACGTGTTTTAATCCAAACATATTTTTGGGTTGCCACCCAGTCAAAATTTTAAAGTTATGTTACAATATCCGTTTTAATAATATTTCCGAGAGAATACTTTCCATAGATGAATGTATTTTTATGTTTTGTTAAACATATATGAACTTCCAAGTATTAAGCACACTTTTACGTTTGTCCAACGCCCACATAAAAACAGTAAAGTTTGTTTTTCATAATATGGTTTTCATTTCGTTGAAACTCTGTTCGCCTTTCAAAAAAAATTATTTTTAATTTTTAAACATATAGCAACCTATTTTCTACATTTAAGTTTATAGTTTAGTATGAAAATAAGTGTCACCTACTTGATATATTTTTATGGATCGAAGACTTTAAAAATCACAACCTTAGATTCTGTTGGGCTACTAAGAGAGTAGCTCAAGAAGAAAAAATAAACGATCTTTATATTAATAAGGGAACATAGAAATAAAAACTGTTCAGGGGACTATTTTATAATACGATAAAATCTTAAGTGTTGTGCTCAGTTAGGTTTATAAAATATATGTTGTTTAAGAAAAAAACTGGAGCCAGTAGCGATACCAGTTTTTCCTATCAATTTCATTAAGTAATTCAGCATGTGGCGCTTTAAGGAGATTCATCGCATCTGGAAGTCATACCTGGCTAAGATTTTTATTTTTAACCACTCTTTAAATAACTCTAAATGACTTATTTTGTACCTTTAAATTTGTAATGGTACATTTGATAAACGAGTCCAACTAGGCCTATTTTGATTAAAAATAATACCAGTCGTACATTTTTATGTTAAGTAAACATATACATATTGTAACAAGTAACTTATGTACTTCTTAGGTAATTATTAAAAGCTGGCAACCTTTATTGGAGATGATCTTTTAATTTAAGTCGTTAGAGCAATCGAAAATACATACATATATTATCATAATAATGTAAACCATCCAAAATGTATGTACATACATTTGCATGTAAATTTGGTCAACTAACTTATGACAAACCGATAGTTGTATAAAGAGGGGCACAGAGGAGGGTTTGTTTTTTTCTTTATCACGATACAATAATATTGGAACTACAAAATAGTCATATTTTTAAAACCTGCAATCGCCTGCAATTTTTTTAAATCTTCAGTGAAAAAGTTGTTTTTAATAAATAAAACCTTTCCTTTTAAACGAGATGTAACTTAAAGTAAATAATCTTGTATTCCCCTTTTTGCTTGTAAACGTAATATAAAAAAACCAATAAAAGCAAATAAGGGTAGCTGAAAGTAAATGAGATTATAAACTCCAAAAAATGCAAAAAGTTAAAAAAATGTTAAAAGTACCCATCTATATAGGATAATTTTCTTGTTTTATCATGACTCATATATTTTACTGTAAATATGAGTGTTGGTTTATTGTTTTTGCTTATGTGAGAAATTTGACTTATGTCGCACTAAAATTGAGTTCTGAACCATAGTGCGATACATGAAACGATTTATAAAACCCTTTTAAGATTTGAATTATTGTTACTTGGTCGGGACATAAATATCGTTACAACATTGAACGCACTCATTAGAATAGAAAAGTTGAACCTATGCCGTTAATACCACATGTTAAGCGTAAGTCTGCACCGGGTGTTCAATGTATTGAATCCATGCTAAGTATGTGTAATAAATGTGAATTGTTGTTCGTCTCCATTTCGGTGAACCGCGCAAATTAACTTTTAAACAAATGTCGAATGAAAATAGCAGACTTTGTTTATGTACTTTTGAATAAGATTTCATCGAGTGCGCTATAAACACACAGGCATAAATGCTTAAAAGAAAAATGTGTCGAGTTAAATCGGGTTTTTGTTAATGCGGTTCTTCTAATTATTTTTTTTTTAGATAAGTTTATTTGACGTACAATTTTTTTTTATGGAAAATTTTTTTCAAAATTGTTTAACTTCAGCACTTTCAACTACATTTTCGCACATATTTCGGGCTAAATTCGGCACAATTTAAAATTTCCAAATTCCCTCCCTGATACATATCGTTACCTTAATATAGAAAGGCCCTATCTCACATCGTCGCTGAAATTCTAAAAGCCGTAACTAAAGAAAAATATAAAATTAACTTTTTGATTTATTATGATGCATTTCATCGAGTTACAAGTCCCCACATCGTTTTATGCGATAAAAGATTTTAGTTAGTTACGGCTTTTTGAATTTCAGCGACGAGATGTTAGAAGCAGCCTTTCTGTATTAATGTATGTATGTATGTGTGTATGTGTGTACATATACGTATACATATTTTACATATTTATTGTTGTGGCCAAACACTCGGTCATTAAATCAGACATATGTATCTACAAAATCACACAGTCCTGTTCAGTCTCTTCCATCAAATCGATGTAGATACATACATATGTACATGGTTATGCCAACGATTGTTTATGGCACAGTCCACCCAGACGTCTGCCTTATGCACTCATTTGATTTAAACTGCATCGGCTCTGGCGCATGCATTTCACCAGCTACTGTTCACTGCCTGTCCTTTGCTACTTAGTCCCATTACTGATGCATGCTTCATTCAGGACATTGCGCTCAAAAAACCTACTGACGAGTGAGCAATTATATCTGTCTGGCCATGGCGCGAAAACGAAGAAAAAAATACTTACGCTGCCAATAAAATCTTATGCATGCACCTTCCGTTCAGTCTGGACGTTTTGGTGTCAGTAAAAGAGTTTCAAGGTCCAGATGAAAGTAACATGGAAAAAAAACTAACAGAAATACATACATACATATATATACCTACTCATACAGATATGTCGCACGTTTAATAATATGGAGAATTAATTCAAAATTTAGGTACGTTTTTGGATATTTCATCATACAATTAATAAGCTTTATAAAGAGGATATATTAAGTCTAACTAAACTCCCCAAAAATGGCTAAGATATGTGCCTTTCTATCTGTTTTTTGCATACCAACTCTATAAACTGATAAAATTTTGATTGCGTTTCTCCACAAAATTAAGATTTTGAAATGATTCTCTTTATTAAGTATTAAACGTGCGATGTATCTACATATCGATGGTCCTCTGCAATAACGACACAATTCAAAAAATAAAAACTCTTACTAATGTTAAGTGGCTCATGTCTCTAATCCTTGTATGATACACTTCTAATCTTCACTATATACTTTAGAAATCCTTACTACTTACTTTAGTAAGGAGTATAGATAGATTAGACAAGGATTAGAGACATGAGATGCTTAACAGTAGTAAGGGTTTTAATTTTTTGAATTTTGAATTGTGTCGTTATTGCAGAGGACCATCGATATGTACATATGTATGTGTGTACATTAGGGACGTCCAGTCGCGCACCCAGACAATTCATTTAGGGGCCATATGTTGTTAAAAAAAAATTGTTTACGGCAATATTTTACTCAAGTAATTAATAAGATTTTAATAAAATTTCTCATATTTTAATAGGGTTTATAATAGAAGTTTTAATCCATTTTTTATATATCCAAAGGAAGGTTAGATGACACTGCTATTTATAAAAATTAATTGGTCACGAATTATTAACATCGAAAATCTTAGTAAGTAGTAAAAACTAAACTATTCAACATTTATTGGATAAAACAGCAGGTAAGGTTTTTATCATGATGTGGAAATAAAATAAAAAAAAAAAATCAAGTACATACATGCATACATACTTGTATATGTATATTTAAATCCCCTTTTTTATACCCGAGCGCACTTGTGCACAAGGGTATTATTATACATTAGTTTAGTTAGATTAGACCTCACCTCCTGGAAAAACCTAAAATGTGCTCGCGTTTCGGTACACACGTCACTGATGAGGGTATAACTTTAAAGTAGTAAAGGACTTTATCTACCTAAGATGCTGCATAAACACCAACCACAACGTCAGCCTGGAGATCAATCGAAGAAAAACTCCTGCGAACAGGTGCCACTTTTGGGCTCGCTAGGCAATTGAAAGCAGATCCCTCTCGATGAACAAAAATTACGCCCAACAAATCTCTAATAATGCCCGTTGTTGTTGTTGTAGCGGCACTACCAATCGCCGCCTTAATTGGTTTGTCCATCAGTCGCTGTCGTCGAGCTCAACTAACGGTAGGCACAGGAAACGAGCCGTTTCAATAGGGTTGGACCAGAGGGAGAGGGGTGTTAGTTGAGTTGGCATGAGTTGGCGCGGTGAATAACCGCATGCCGGACACTCATTAGGAATTTGGGGGTCGAGTCTGGATAAGTAGATGTTCAAACGGCTACAATATCCAGACCCAAGCTGGAGCAGAGTGACGCGGGTCTCTCGGGGCAGTCGTATCTCAGAGTCTGGGCCGCGTCCTGACGTGCCTGGGTGGAGGTTCTTCCTCAAGCAAGGGCCTGTTGGGGATCTCACGTCCGATGCACCCCACCAAGAACTGCTTGCTGAACATTGCGTCGTGTTCCCTAACAGGGAAAATTTTGGCCTCATTATGCAGGTGGTGTTCAGGCGACAACATGAGGCATCCTGTCGCTGTCCGGAGTGCGGCGTTCTGGCGAGTCTGTAGCTTCGCTCACTGCGTCCAACTAGTCCTCAAAAACCAAACGGGCGCTGCATAATTTAGAACCGGCCGGCCAATTACCTAGTATGTGGCCAGAAATGTTTCTTTGCCTTTGCCCCATGTGCCGCCGGCGAGCTTCTAGAGGACCCTGTTGCGGCTCTGTACTTTGTTGAAAATTGCGGTTGTGTGCGCGGAGAAAGTGAGTATGCTATCAAAGGTAACCATTAGAATTTAGAAAATTAGAAAAGTATCAAGGAGCGAGGTGTCCCCGAATTATTAAGACATCCTTTCATTGGATTTGTCCATTATATTCATTACATTTTGCAGTGTGTTTTTTTAATCACTTGCTACTTTGAAATGACTTTGCGCCAGGACTTAAAGATAATTTTAGAGAGATATTGGACGTTTAACTCAGTTGTACTTTCAATTTTTTTCCGAACAGAAGCAAAATAACTTTTAACTGACTTGAAAAAAAGGAGAAGGTTATCAATTCGTCGGAATTTTTATTTCATGTATGTGTATTAACAATTTGGTTTACTTCCGATGATTTCTCATTTGACACCGAAATTGTTATATTTCTTATAATTTAACGGATAGTGTATTTCATCCATTTCTTTTCGTATAGAGGTATCGAAACGAGGACTTTAAAATCTAAAAATTTACCCCAAAATAGGCCAATATTTCACGTCGTTTTTCTGGCACAGAAAACGAAATGGTAGTTTACAAAGATAAATCTATCGCTAAATATAAGGGGTTTTCTTTAAAATGACGCCTTCTTGATGAAAACCGCTTCATTGCTTCACGTTCAGTGAGCGTTTTTATGAAGCTCTAAAAATCACAGCTACAACATCTGAGCATGGCATCCATACCGAAACGTAAGACGTATTCTTCGTCAAAATAGTTGCGTTCCAGGTGTTCACGATATTCACGATATTCACGATTTGCAGGTTTTTTTACCCGAAAGCGTTCCAGGTGACCAAAAACCTGTGAGAGAAAGCAATTTCGTGAGCGTAATTTACACTCTTTCTCAGTGAGAAGTTGCAAGTTTTAGTCCGAAGTTTTTCTTCGTGCAAGTTCATGAAAAGTGTCAGACTATCAGCTGAGCTGTCAAACACAAATTTAAAATAGAAAAAAACAAGAAAAGTATCTTAATTTGCAGGAGTAAATGCATAAATCAGAATATTAAATTAGTATTAATATAAATATTAAATATCGCACAGTCCTAGCCGGCGTAATCTATGACAAATATTTTGACGTTGAAATAGTCACAGGAAAAGTGGTTTTACGCATTCCAGGTGACTATACTGTTTCGCTCTCGTTCCTCTCTTTGAAGAGAATAATTTTGTTATTTGACAGTTTTACAGGTTTTTACCCGAAGTTATGTGGAACAGAACTAATGCAAAAACGTCTGCTTCTTTTCTCAGCAATGTACTGTTTTTGTGGGCTGTCGAAAAAGTTCGATGGACAAAATATTATTTTCCCATTTGGTCAATATTTAGTCAAATTTCAAATAGTATACTGTAATATATTTCATATACAAGGTGTTGTACATTAGAAACTTCTGGCTCTAAATCGGCCATCTTGAACGTCCTTAGAAAATTCAATGTGTCTCATTGTAAAACTACTTTTTATTTTACAGCGAGCTTAAAAACAAGTATTCAAAATCTAACATAGGTATATGTATATACGAAAAAAAGTGTTATTACTGAATTAAATATTCAATTTGGGTTTGATCATCTTTCGTTGGAAATTGAAAATAAATCAGGAAAGTTTTGTTATACAACCCGCTTTTTGAATAGTCTCATTAGACAATCTTGCGTATTAATTGGAAGAGCTAGCCTCTTTTATAAATCCAATTGTAAGTATTAATGAAATAAATAAAAATGGTCCAGGCGCTGCATTTTTGTGTTTTTATTTTTCTTTATTTGAATCCAAACAATGCAAATACTAAGTTGTTAAAAACGATTTCTAAAAAGTTTAAAAGTTTGTAACTAAAATTTAAAATTGCTCTAATTTATATATACTCAAAGTCCTCTTTTGCTTAACTACTGGTGCTTTTAATTGAAAAGACCTTATTTCATGCACAAAAATAAAGATTTCTCGTTCTAACCTCAATTTCATAAAATTTAATTGTTTTGGTTAAAAAAAAAAATTTGTATATCATATTTTTTCCACAAGAATTTTCATTTAAAACGGCCTCAAGCTCAATAAATTGTTGAATATAATTGTTAAAGGCCAAAAAAAAAAAAACCGCGTGTAGCCAGTACACGTGAAAGAAGTTAACTTCTTAAATTCAGAAATAACGAAAATGTTTTATGTTTATGTTTAACATAAAAATATTCTGGTTGGTATACGGCCTCAAATACCTTCCATTTGATACCCATATTGCCATATATTGCTTAATATTTAAAAAAAATTCGGAAAGGTGGCAACCCTCTAAGCTGCCTTTAGTGGCAACATCCAAGTAGAAAATCTTAGAAGGAAGCATACTATCTATGTACCAAATTTCATCGAAATCGGTTTAGCCGTTCCCGAGATAGTGGTCGATATCTGAAGGAATAAATAAAATGCGGTCAGGTGGCAACCCTAGGTGGCAATCCTACTCTAGAATATTCTGGTTGGTATAGGGCCTCAAATACCT
>JAPVRG010168018.1:0-12113 GCA_029783565.1 Rhagoletis cerasi | reverse complement strand
GACATGGCTTAATGAACTCAACTTGTCAATCTGATCATATCGGCATACTTATTGATGGGTCTATCTCTGCTCCTTCTGGTACTTACAATTTTTTAGGCTCGGACCAAAGTTAATATACCATTTCATGTTCATGAAAGGTATAAAAACACTTGAAAAATACACATTTTCATTTAGAACCGCACCGAACTATTTTCTGGAATGGTTTTCGAATGGGTTTTGGTTTTTCAAAATAAAAACGGTTCGGTTCGTGGTTAGGTTCGAAGCCCGAAATAAGCGGCATTTTGGTTCAAAACCGGCTTATAACCCTAATTTCCAGCACGAAAATCAAACTCGACAACGGCAAGAACCTAGATTATTGCAACAGCCCTTAGCTTTATTAGTCGTGAAAATCGAATTGAGAGTAAATTACATACGTACATACATTTGTACGTACACTGAGAAAAAAAACAAACCATATCCACTTTGTTTCAAACTAAAACGCATATGATTTGGCGCCAAACTATGATTTGTTTACTTTAAACAGATTAATTGTTGGAGATCTTTTCGTTTGATTACGATTTCGTTCTGCACTTCACAGATTTTCATATTTCGGAAACACAAAAAAAAAATATTTTGTCATTTTATGACCATATTTGCCTCTGATGGTATTTGAACCCGGACCCTCCTGAAAGCTAACAACTAGTGGCAAGCATCTCTGCGCACTCAGCTACAGTAACAACATGCAAGTGCGCTCTGAAATGTTCGCTTTGAATCAAGGCATTGTACATACTGATAGTTACAGAGCGTCGCCTGGGTAAAAGATTGTCGTATGTTATTCACGTAATCTTTTTCCTAGGCGACGACAGTGGTGTTGATAGTTACAGGGTGGTGCTGATAGTTAGAGGGTGGTGTTCTTTGAAAATTTTTCATTGAGCTGAACTCATTCTCTATAAAAAACACCACTCTGTGATCGATCAAACAAACTTATGTTTAAGTTTGTACAAAAAAGCACTTTTTCTGTTTAAGAATTTCAAACCGCTAACATGAAAAAATCAAAAACGACTCTGTTTGAAAAAATCATGTTACTTTTTTCTTAGTGTATATATAAAAATTACACTTGCATATAAATGACCATATACATACCTACTTTATATGTACATATTATGTAGGAAGTACTCTTATAATGAACACAGATAAAATACCGTTATCTTTATTAGATTCGCTAAATGCCAACGCAAAAAAAAACTTTCAATAGTCGCACATATTCACATAGATTTCACTTTATCTAACCTCAAATTGAATGTAAGTTAATAATAGCAATAAAACTATGTAGAACCTAGAAATCAAAACGAAAAGCTGCAATTTAGCAAGGGGAAAAAAATAAGAATAATTGTTGATGTAGCCAATTAAGAGACAAAAACAATAATATATAAAAGGCAAAAAACGAAAAAATATATAATTAAACTTACTACATATGTATGTATGTATGTACATATGTATGTACAAAATCGACTTAGGTCCGTTTTCACAGTGGCAAGTTAGCTCAGTTAACCTTCAGTTGTTGTACTGGAAACCAATGCCGAATGTGAGTTAACTCACCACTATGAAAATTGGCCTCAAAGCCATATGTACGTTCATAGCCATGAAGAGATAAGTAAAAAATCAAATAATGTATTAACATCAATAATGGAATAACAATAACTACAACTAAGGCAATCGTAGAACAAATCATATCTATTTTTGTACACGTCATAACTGTTAACAAAATTCAGTTTGCACGACAATAAAAATGCGGTAGTGGTTAGCGATAAGAAGCTTTAATTTAACAAAACCATTGTTTGACAACGGCATATTCACTTAAAAGCCATTCTAAAATTTTTAAGAAACTCACAAGCTGTCATAAAAGTCGTATTGTCATAATGTCATCATATTAAACACGGTTAAACCCTTAGACGGTCTATTACCTTGTCTATACCTACACATTAAGCGCATTGACTCAGTTCGCAGTGATTCAAAACGTATGCACAAACTATGTTTCAAATCGTTTTTTAATCCTCGCATCGGGTAGAAAACGCGAAGTCAAAAACAGCTGGGTTTCTTAATAAAACCCGTATTAAATTTGAAATATTATTATAATAAATTTTAATTATTGTTCGCTTGCATTTCTTTCATTGACGCAAATTATTTATTAAAAAAATTTGAATAAAAACATCATATTTGGTTTACTTTTGAAACGCTTGAGAGAAATATGTGTTGAGTCAAATCGGAGTTTTGTTAATGCGGTTATTGCGTAGGTATAAACAAGGTATATGACTTTTTAAAAACATTCTTTGTCTCCGAACAGTTTCTTCCCATGCTATAGGTACGGTGACCATGTATTTGAATTTAAAAAACAGAACAGTAAAACACATTTCAAATTTTCAAGAAAAATATTTTTATTCAACTTGAAAAATTATTTCACAGCACAAAACTCAAAATAAACTAAATTATAAAAACAGTATTTTAATGAAGGTGCAAAACTTAACTTAAGTTACGGCCTTACGGAAATTGAGAGCGGTGAGAGAATCAGGCTTACCAGATTTTCGTTTGTGTAATTCTCAAAAATAAATGAACGCAAAAATTTTTTTGCATGAATTTGTTTGATGTGGCATTATAGACGGCGAACTGTCAAACAGCTGAAAACGAAAATAAAAAAAAAAAAACATTTTCGCTTCTGGCTTAAGTTGACGTGTTGAGTAATCATTGACGATTTCTTACGGTAAATTAAATTAAGTTAAGTCTAGACTAACTGAGCTTTAAGGCTTTTAAAAGTTGATAATTTTAGAGAAATTGTGAAAATACGTACAGTGAGTCACACTCAAAATCATACAGTGATATTTAAACAATATTCGTAAAATTGTTTTTGTTTTAAAATTGGTTTCGTTAATTTTTTATAAAAGAATAGCTCATTATCTAACAAAATCCATATAAATCCGAATTGTAGACTTTGTGCAAACTTGTGAAAGAAAGCTTCATCGAAACTGCAAACTTTTTAATCAGAATTTCTAGAAAAATAAGTTTTGTACGCAGATTTGTAGCCTATTAAATATTTATATAATTATGTGCAAATTCGAAGTCGCTAAAAGCGCCCATTGATTTTTGATACATTTTTTTCTGACGGTGTTGTTCATTTTCTTCTATACAAATTATGTTAGAAATTTTTGTTTGCACTTTATTATATTAAAGTTTAATTGACTACAAATCCGCATACCAAAATTTTGTCTAGATATTCTGATTAAAAAGTTTGCAATTTCGATGAAACTTTGTTTATTTATATTGCATAACTTTTTTAGAAATTCGACACTTAAAAATAATAATAATAGATTGGCGTTTACACATAAGTTAGTGTTTGGCCGAGCTTCTCCTCCGATTTGTGGCGTGCTCCTTGATGTTGTCACACAAAGGGGAGGGACCTACAGTTTTACGCCGACTCCGAACGGCGATTGTATTTTTATGAGAAGCTTTTTCGTGGCAGAAATGCACTCGGAGGTTTGCCATTGGCTGCCGAGTGGCGACCGCTGTTAAGAAAAAACCTTTTTTCTAAAATTTTTTGCGATGTTGCTTTGACCAGGGCTTGAACCCAGGCCTGCGGAGTGGAAGCGCACACTGCTTACCACTACACCACAGCGGCCACCGACACTTAATTATAATAAATGCACAGCAAAAACAGAACATTTACAATAAAAAAGAATATTTTCGTAATTTACCATGGCAAAAGAAATACGCGGAACAGACGCTCAAAACAGCACAGTTCCGCCAAAAACAGAACGGATGGTCACCGTAGCTATTGGGTAACTGAGAGAGATTCAGCATCAGTTCAAGGTCGAGCGCATTTGTTTAGCAGCTGCTCAAGGCCACCAAATTCAAATTTAACTGGTCTTCTAGGCCATCGGTCAAAATCTTTTCTAAGTACCAATGCTCAAAAAAACCCTTGCGTTCATTAACAATGCAATTGAATTTGGTCGGGGAACGCCTAGCTTAACTTTCGATCGCAGGACATGTGCAGTAGGAAGCATTAGCGCACACAAGGGGTGGGTTTTGGGGTTCGAACCTCCCCCAAAATCTTGGCTGCGAATCAGCTAAAAATTACTAAATTTCTTTTTTAAAATTTTTTTATTACTTGGGAAAGTTGACCGCATCTTGTGTTTATAGAACTTTTAATTAAACAAGTAAATTTTTAGCAAAAAACACAACCGATTTCAATTATTATATACAAATTCCGGCGTACCGTTAATTCCTTAAAAATTTTTGAATTCTTTGTTAATTTTATTTATTGCAGACTGTACATAAAACTTGCATAAATATATTATAAAATGGGCGTATTATCTGAAGCAAATTTTCAGTATTTTCTGCTGATATATCTTTAGAAGTATCCATAACCCATTTTATTACGAATCCAGTATGGAAATCTCTTCTCTATCATAATTCCCAGACATTTAACCGATGATAGCCTTGTACAACCATATTCTTCATCGCAAGTGTAGATACGTGCTATGAATGCCTAATTTCTAAAGTTACCGAACTACCAGCAATGTCTCTTCGTGTGCGCGCTTTTATGCTGCACGATCGGTTTTGTTGTCTGCCTGTCTTTTCAAAAGCGTCTTTTCCTCTACTATTTCGTTTTATTCCATGCCATCTTTCTTTAATTCTTTGTATTTATTGTCGCTTCTAGACTGCAATTCCCGCTTCGATTTCTTTTCCCCCTTATAATTCTACGTTTTTTTTTTTGCTTCTTCATTTTCTTATTAGTGTGTGCTGATGACCTCACCTTGATTCTTGTTTACATTTCGCTTTCTTTTTGTCGTTTTTTCTGCATTGTTCGTTATTTTACCTTTTCCAGTGTTTGTCGGATTGTTTGTATGTTTTTATGTACGTATGTTTAAATGTATGTATGTGTGAGTGTGCACGTCAAGTTTTTGATTTGTCAATTTCTGTTGCAATTGGATTTAAAAGAGAATAATGTGACTAAGGTTGAGGGCAGAGTGTTTGCTAGAAGCGATGCTATGCTACAAAATACATACGAAACAACAAAAATTTAAGAACTTTTTTGTTGTTTCGCATGTATTTTATAGCTTCTAGCAAACACTCTGCCGAGTTATAATTATTTCCAACGTTTTTTGTCAGCGGGGGAAATGCTGTAGTACCCACAAAAATGTCTCGCATATTATAAATTAATTATTTTAACAATATTTGAAAATAGGCATTAAAAAGTATCGGCTTGAACTTCAAAAAAATAAGTGGAAGCAAGAAAAATTACAAATACATAAGTACATCCTGAATACCCTATAATTTTTTAGACATTATTTTACGGACGCATTTTTAAATGGAATTGCCAATTTACCTATAAAATTATTTAGAAAATTATAAAGAAGTTAAGTGTTGCATATGTATGTATATTTAATTATGTATGCATCTAAAAAAATATTAAAGAGACTGTTGCTCTATAGCTGTGTATTTTTGAGCACGGTTGCCACACATAGGCGAAAATAAATATGGATTCAAATTTAGTTTACGTAGTCTAGTAGAATTGTAAAAGCAATTTCTTTTTAAGTTGATATCAAGGCACACGCCGCGAATGTAACAATAAGCGGAGTTGTGTAAACAAAGTTACACTGACAGCGCAACAGATGGACGTCTCCTATGGCAATTTAAGAAAAGGTTTCAAGTGTCAACCGAAAACTGAGTAATGTCAAAACATACATTTGCACATGTGCACGAACGGATATGTACATTAGGGTGTTTTTTTTTTGTGAACATTTTTTTATTTGTTTTCCACTTCGAAATTTTGTGGGAAATACCAAAATAAAAATTCCCTGAAACTTTGAGCCCCTCACATTAATCATCGACCAAAGCGTGCAAAGACTTCCCCTTTAAAATAAACGTAAACTTTGATTTTTTTTCTTCAAAACTCTACAGCTCAGAGGCATTTTATGGTATAATTTTAGTCAATGATAGAGTTTCCTCAGAATTGAATACTCATTGCGACGTAACCCGGAACACCAAATGGCTAACATCGATATTTCTTGAGACATTGGGTTTTGAGGTTGAGGTAGTGTGGACTTTTCATGGATTATTGAGTTAAGTTGTAGAAATTGCTGATTTTTTAGTTTCTATTGTCACATAAATTATCAATTTTTATTTGTTAAGTTGCAAATGATTGATTAGTTGAATAACTGAAAATTTGTAAACTGAAATTTAAAAAAAATTAAAGGGATGTTTTTTAAATTTTGTTTACTTTTTCCATGAATTTTTCATGTAATTTATTATTATTCTAATTTATTGACTAATAATTTAATACCTATAAAGTTCTAGTTGAAAATATATATTCTTCGCCTTAAGTATTTTCAACTAGAACTTTATAGGTATTAAATTATTATTAGAACAATCAGGGGTAAATTAAATGAAAAATTCATGGAAAAAATATAAAAAAATTAAAAAAAAAAACATCCCTTTGATGTTTGTATATATTGTAGGGAGCTTTGAAAACTCTTACAATTACAATGCAGTGTTGTTGCTAGCGCGATTTTATTGTCTGATAGCATCGCGTTGGTGTGAAAGCTCAAAGCTCTTTGTAAAAGCTCGCACAATGTGCATATGAATTGGACGTAGCTGGTCTAAATTGTTGCAGTAAATATTGGCTGCTATGACCTTAAATCTGTCGTGGAGGTTAAAGATTTAGGAGTTTACTTTGATTCTAAACTAACCTTCTCAACTCATATTAATTACGTCATTCCCAAAGCTTTTGCTATACTCGCATTCGTTCATCGTAATAGTCGGTCGTTTAAGGATCCCTATACTCTGAAGCTTCTTTTTGTTACTTTAGTGAGATCAAGGTTAGAATATGCATCTTTCATTTGGCGACGCTATCAGTCCATGAAAAAAAAGGATTGAAAGGATCCAAAAAGTTATTATCAAAATTGCTTTGCGTTCTCTAAAATTTTCGGAGCCAATACTTCCGTATGCTTCTCGTTGTCAACTCCTTAATTAAAATTCATTAAATAGTAGGCCTCTTTTGGGCTAAAATATTGGAAGGCAAAATCGATTGTTATAATATTTTAGAGAAGTTATATTTAATTGTTTGGTGTCATAACTTGCGGCACGTTTCATTATTTTATTTGGGATTCCCGAAATCCAATTAGGGAAATTTCCACCTTTCGGAGTTAAATGAGCTGCCAAAATATGATCCGTCCCTTTCATCTGGAACAGTTCGTTGTGTTCTGCTAAATAACTTTAGATAGTTTTTGAGCTCGTGTTTTAGTCAACAAGGATTTGTATTCCATTTGATTGAATTAAATAAATAAATAACAAGTAATTTTTAAGCAAAAAATAAAACCGACTTCAATTCTTATATAAAAATTTAGTAGAACTATTGATTTATTCATGATTGAATTATCGGAACTAAACCAAATTAGTATGGGACCACCCTTGAGATACCACCTATCCAATAAAAAAAAGAGTTATCGTGGTCCAAAGCTATCCGGTATAAAAAATATATATATATTCCGACGAATTGATAAGCTCCTGCTTTTTTTGAAGTCGGTTGGCAAGAGGAGCTTTAACAATCAGCGCAAATTCTCTTCTACCACAATATTCCCTTTTAAACTTTTGCCCTGGTCTTAACATTGCAGCTCTCTTAAAGAACTCGCTCGATAGATGTGCTCGATGGACTAACTATGAATATCTTTGACCACTCCAGATAACTACATATGCGTATTTGTGCTATGCTAGCACTGAAGTTCATTTCTCCACACAATGCATAATCAAAAATAAAATAGCAAATTTTTATAGTTAAGCGCCAGACAAATGGTCAATTTCTTAGCTACTCAATAAGCCAACGACCCGATAATTATCGGTAAAAGAATCACAGCATACAACATCAACAACAGATATAGAGGGTGAGAGTGAAAGCGTGAGTGCAGAAACTTTGGAGAACACTAAATTATTGGCATTCAAAATAAAGTGCGTTGCTGTGGTCGCTGAACAAAATAAAATAAGTTTTTTTTTTTTAGCGAATTTAAGTGAGAAGTATTACTATTGAAGTTTATTCGGACGAAGCCAACCAAGCATCCACTCATTCACTGTTGATGCTGATATTGCGCTTACGAGTATAGACACTGCTGCCACCAACTGCTGCTATTTTTTGCACTTTATATACTTACTTATACGTTGTATACTGCTGCTATTTTAGCTAACAAAAGGAAAGCTAAGCGTTTGTCTTTCCTTTAATACACTCAGCACAAATGGAATGCGAACGCCTTGCAGCTATAGTGTTTTGGTTACAGTATTCCATAAAAATCGAGATATAAAAATTATTTTGGAAAAATCGCTTATTTGTACATACATATGCAGCTACAATGCGTATGAAGGAGAAAGAAGCAGCGTTTGCACTACGGCAAGCCTAAACCGGAGTAAATGACGTGAAAAATCGTAGCAGAAAATAAAGTTCCGTAGTAGATTTCTTATATATAGCTCGTTTGCTGGAAGAACGTTATAATCCAAAAATATATTTTTTTTGTTAAGTATGCGAAAATAGTTGCCGATCCTTCTTGTATGTTCTATGAAAAATGCGTTGCGATATCTTCTAATAACGTGCGTGGAACTTAACGCATGACACCTTAGCAGCTACAACTAGAAGACATTCTGTCTTTGACCAAAGCAAGGAACCAAATTCAGTTCTTTTTCATTGTTTGTGTTTCAAAAAGCAATAACCAAATTAAGGTTTAATGATAGCGTTATCCTCTACTATTTTAAACAAATGTGTTATAATTTAAAATTAGGTGACTTATGTTAGTAAAATATTATTTATATTATACCTTAAAAAATTATCTGAATTCATCGTTTCATGTTTATATAAAAAGTAAATGCATCTGTAAAATTAGAAAAGAAAGACGATTCTACTTCTTAAATATTTTTTGAGTTCAGATACTGTAATAAGCGCATTTTATTATTTCCGAAGGAAATAATAGTAGACCGTAGGTAAAGCGGAGTACCGTAGTAAATTTAAAGTTTTCTCGAAAATCGTAGTAAATGTACTACGATCGTAGTAAAGTTCTAACCCTGCCAAATCTTGGCCCGAACCTGTGGCCCTAGTGTAAATATTTGAATATTTCTGTTCGTACGTCAAGAGACATAATAGATTTCTATACAAAATCTTCGGTCAATGTAACAGGTGACCCTATTGGAAGATGGAATCACTTTCGTAAATTACGTCACATGCCAGTTCATTTAAGTACATGTTATGCTGTTGTTGTTGTTGTAGCGGCTTACTTAGCCCTGCCTAGATCGGCTTAATTGGCAATTGTCTCTCAGTCGTTGTCGCCAAGCTCAACTAATGGGAGGCCCAGGAAGCGTGCCACACCGCGTTGAGTCATGGGGCGACTCTCCGCATGCTGGGCACGAATTGGGCACATCTGGATTCAACCTGCTCAGGTACTAGTTTAACCTGCTGCAGTATCCAAAGCGCAGTTGCGCCAACGTAGAGCGTGTCTCCCGAGGCAGACGAAGTTCAGTCTCGTTCACGTAGTTGAGTTCCCAAAACGGCATTCATAGGCCTGGAGTTTATGTAACTTAAGACTGACTCCCTGTGAATGCCGTTTATGGACTGTCGATATGTCATTGGGCCCAGAGGTTGTTTGGTTGTGCTGTGGTTGTGTTGCTCGGGAAAACAAAGGTGGGCCGTGGAGGCAGCACTGGAGTGCGGTGTGACCGGCGAGTGGTGTGTTGTCGCCGTGCCAGCCGCCCGAACAGCACGGCGCCACATATGACGTGGACCACTGCCGATGGGTTCAGAGTGCCGAGCATACACGTACATAGGTGACTCCACCCGTTACAGTTACTACACCTGACTGAGATGGAGTTATAGTGTAAGCGTCTCCGGCATACGCAGCAGTAGTACATTTCTGGCAATGCCAGCCCTAAGCAGTAGAATGCGGAGTAGATGGTGCCCTGAGAGAGAGCAACGTCTGGGAATTTTCACCGATCTAAACACTTCATATTATCAGAATAAATTAATTACACTGATTTTTATTAATTTTTATATGTTCGACATTTTTATAATTTTATACAAATTCGCCAAAAACTGCGTCACACTGCCACACACGATTGTTCTGACAGTACTTGCAGCAGAAATGAAAATCGCTAGTGCAGCACAAGTAATTTGAAATTATTTCTCGAAAGCGATATGCGGTTTTTCAGTTGCAGTTACTTCTTGCAACTTTGATTTCCGAAAGTGATTTCTGCATTTTGACTGCAAATTTCATAGGAAAAGCGCTTGCATTGCCACGTCTAATTGCACTTTATCTCACTAGATTCGTTTTTGAGAGTAAATTACAAAGCACATATGTATGTACATTAAATTCTTTTTTCAGCAAGTTTTTTGCAATTCCCCTTTTGTATGTACCTTCTTTTTTACTAAACACTGTACATTGTTATGCTCATATGAGCTGTTGTACGCTGAGAGTAGGCAAAGACGTTGACTGGACGTGTTGAATCTGTATTTGGAACGTTCTTGTGTTATGCGTCATTTTAAGTTTACTGGCACATAACCTCAAAGACATTAATACCAAAACACAAAGAAAGCAAAGGTGTCTGCACACATTTTTTCGCATTGCGATTTTGCTGCACTAAAAAAAAATACTTATGATGTGTGAGTGCGTTAAGCATAATGATGAAGTCGATGTACCTATCTATGTACATGGTGAGCTTAGCGACAAAGCTGACGTCACGGCAAAAATGATGATGGATAGGAAGGAATATAAGTTTAGTTGCAAAAACTTTTAGCACCACATGCACTTATACAGACAACGTAAGTTTATTATGTCTAGATTTATGAGATACATTCGAAGGAATGAGTGCAATATGTTTACATTCCATTTTCGATTTTAGCACAGTAATTAAAGAAGAGAGTTGCAGCTAAAAACTCAATTTAAACATACGGACGACTGGCAAAGGCTGTTAAATTAATAATTATGAGATTAAAGCATGTGCTGTGACATTGTCGGTCCGGTGTGATTTTAGTCTCATCCAGTGAGTTCATTCCCCGACAAAATCACCAAAAAATTGGGGTTGCCACCTAATTGCCTTATTGCCCGACCACGGTCCACTCTGTGCCAGAAAGACCTGGTCTTAGTTTTCCTTCAGCGCTCGCATCTTTTGGAGAGTGGTCCACGGATAGTGAAAGGTACTCAAACCCGCCTTTTAGTCGGTGAGTCTGTTCTAAGAATACCCTTTCTGCAATATCTCTGTGACCAAGTACCCCTTTTAGCGTCATTAGCAGAGATGTTAAAAAAACTTATACAATAGTATTTAAATACAAAATACAAATACCTTACGTAAAAATTATTTGAAATAGAAATGCAAAATACTTTTACGAAAAGTATTTAAATACTAATAATAAAACAAAGCAATACAAAATACTTCTGAGAGTCGCCGTATGTAAGGTTTGAACTAATAACACTAATTAGTTATAACTACAAAGGTTACCAAAAAACATTTAAAGAAATGAAAATAATGTGTAAATAGATTTTTTACACATTTTTTACAATTAATTTCCTTTTTGAAAATGTTTTTTGTTGACCTGTCATTAGTAGGGACACGAATTTCGATACGATACGATACCATATCGATACTTTTGCCATTCGATGCCGATATTTTTTACTCGATAGCTTTAAATCGATATTTTTTGGAATCGAGTACCAGAACCCCAGTCTCGTTTTGAATTTAAAATTCACTTTACAAAGATAATAGCTCTGTTCATGCAAAAATTATACAGTAACTTGCCAGTAACTCTCCAGCAACCTAATTTCCGAGAATTCTCTCTCAGTGTGAAAAATATCCAAAAAACTATGTGAACGCAAAACCAGTAAAGTTTGCAAGTTTTACGAACAGCTGATTGATTTGTTGTTCATTCGCAGTAGTTTCCTAATAAAAATAGTATTTCATAACATTTTATATATTTAAGTAGGTTTAATACGGCTGTGTAAAATGACGTTGAGCAATACCACCAGCTCCGTCAGAATTGGGAAGGACCTCTCTGAGCCGTTTGATACCAAGCGAGGTTTCAGACAAGGTGACTCCCTTTCGTGTGATTTCTTTAA
>JAPVRG010167984.1:0-21960 GCA_029783565.1 Rhagoletis cerasi | reverse complement strand
ACACTAACAAAGCCCGCGCATGCGCAGAACATACATTTGCACAGTTTCAGCAAATAATGATTGACAGAAAATTTGCACATTAGGAAGATAGGAAGGTATTGATATATGAGTATTAAATATATGCACACACCACAATTTTGTTTATCAGCTGTTTACTTGTATACCAAACCTGTTTTTACAACCACTTTAGCACGGTGCTGCCATATTTTTACTCACTTAAATAAAGGGCTTATTGAAACCGAAAATAACTTAAATGAGAATTAAATAAAAAATTTAATTAAAGTTAATTTCCACTTAAATGAGTTTGGAGAAACGCAGCCTAAATAATTTAAACGTGCAAATTTTAAGTTTTTTTTCAAGTAATTCGCCATAGAAATGATCAGTTGATTTTGTTATTCACTGTAGCACAAGACTTTTCCATGCTAAACACTGGCGAAGTGAAAGAGTTAAATGGACAGAAATGAGCCACCATTATTCAATGGAATCATGTGAGCCGCGGTTCATCAGCTGAGTTACTGAGTTACATTTTTTGAGAGCGGAGTCTGAGCCATAGTACTACCTTCTAAGTAAAATCAACATCAGCTGATTGTCAAAAAATGCCTACAGCTGAGATCACCTGTTCTCGGCATTTCCATTTATCTATTACAATTCCTTCCATTTCTATTCCAACTTCTTCCAGTTTTATTACATTTTATTCCAAATACACCAATACACTGAACCCAAAACACCAACAACACTAACCGAAAACACACCTACAGCCTGTCACAAGAAGAGTTTCGTTACTTATTGAACAGTACGATGATCTGAGCTACCGATTCACTGTTGGGATTCAACTCAATAACTCAACTCTGAGTTGAGTTACCCACCTCTACAGCTATTTGATAACTGTTTCCACCTGATAGTTTTTACCGTTTGACAGCAGAATTGTAGTTCTCGCGTGTGATTTGCATTTGCGTGTGATTTTCGTAATTTTTGCTGCAAATCGGGGAAAAAGTAAGTGCATAATTTAAACAAACTCGTGTGCAGTAAACAAATTAAAGTGCATAAATAGAAAGAAGAGCTAAGAGTGTGCAGCAACCAGTTGGCGTCTTATTTTCAAGGTAAGTTTAGCGTTGCAAAAATTAAGGTTATATAAGTTGTATGAAAATTTTAGGACGCTTTATTGGAAAAATTACTTTGTCAATAAAACATTATCTTAGAATGAAAATAACTATAAAAAAGATTCATAATAAAACTATTACTTGAATGATACTTTGGGGAATCCTTGTAAAGAAAAAGTTCCCGATTAATACATCTTGGAACAAGCAACCACCTGATGCCTTTTTCCGGTGTCGGCGGTTCACAGAGACAGAAAAGGGCCGGTGGCAAGCGTTTTACAAATAACTAATTTAATTTGACATTAATTATATTTTACTTTTTTCTACTCGTGCATTAAATCAATAGACATATTTGAATGTAACTTGGGCATTTATTCATATATTTCACAGTCCATGGTTACAGATGACTAAAAGAATGTATGATGTCATAACTCTGCAATCTTGGAATAGTTTTTTTTATGTCCATTGCAACAAAAATAGCATTTCGTTATGAGATACGACATATGCATATGAATGTTTAGTTATTGTTTCGAATTCAAGCTACCCTACGGTCCAAAGTTAAATTGAGATATCCGCAAGGATATATCCGAAAAATTATTATCTGGAGTCGGAAAAAAATGGTCCAATAAGCAAGTTTTAGAATAGAGAAAAATCATTTTGTGCTTCACCATACGTTACTGCTTAAACTTAAAGAATTTCAAGAGATACAACTTGTTTATTAAAAATTAATGTATTTAGCTTTACTTTGGCTTTCTATCCCGAAATTCGATTAATTTTCCGGTAACAATGTCTAATCACCTGATCGAAGTTGTAGGATATACATAAATTTTTCATATTTTCGCTCGTTGAAAAGAAATTTCTGTTGTCGGGAAAAGGAGTCTGGCTTCGGCTGCCTTTAACTATTTATCACTGTGAACACCCAACTACGTGGAACCCATTAAAATAACAAAAAGGCTTTATATTTCATTATATTCTTACCCCCTTATTCATAAAAAATAAAATAGATTTAAAGTGCTTCTATAAAGTGACATTTTCATAAAAATTTTTAGTTTTCTTTATTTTTTATGAATTAGGGGGTTAAACTTTATTCGATTTTCCTGATTCATAATAATATAATTTATAGGCTCTTATTTTTCAAGTGCCCATAATATAGCCTGATACATTTTACACTTTTTTTTAATACATGGGTTGTAATATTGCGTTAAAATCGTTAAACATAAATTTATACATTTAGATGCATACATACATAATTAATTAATTTTAAATATAGCGCGATAGTAAAGCATAAAATAATTACATGAAATGCAATAATAAATTATTTTCCATTTAATGCATTTATGTACATACATACATACGTTATTTCTATAGTATAGATACATATAGATAATATATGTACATAAATTATCACACAATTTGTCGGTTTATATCGTACTAAATGTTTACGTAAACAAAACAAGACATTTAAGCCACTAAACTAAAAAAAAATTGCATAACTCGAAAATTTAAAACGTAAGAGATGAAGACTTTCGAAGCTTTCAAAGGTAATAGGGCTATTTGGATTCTTAGCGATGATTTTCGTTTGTGATTTATATGTTTGTACTTTTTGTATAGTTACCATCCAGTAATTGGTCCCAAGTTTTTTGGATGACAATATTTTATTTTTGAATAGTTTCTTTTTTATTTTTAGTTTGATTTATACTAGCTTTCTATACCAATTTATTGGTTTTTATTTTTCTTTGTTTTCCATTTGTTTTTTTATTTAAATACTCCACTTTTATGACCTCCACTAAAATTTTGAAAATCTTCACAATTTTTAAATAATTTTTGGGGCATGATGCGGGAGTGACAGTCCTTGACCAGATATGAATCTGGGTCGCTCTAGTTACGAACACCCGACTGTCGTGGGGACGGTTTGTTTCTATGTCGTTGTCGTTTTTATCGTCGGTTTCCTCCTAAATACGCATTCGTGAAATATATTGAAACGGCGAGGATAAGTTATCGATACTTAATCGTTTAAAAGGGAAAAACGCCGAGATATATTCCTGATAAATGTCAATTACACCAACGATGATGCCCAATTGTCGTTTTTATTTCGATTTAAAACGGCAACGGGGACAGATATATGCACTCCTTAGATACTTTTATGGTCTTATCATTGTCAGAAATACACCCGCATTGCTTACTTAGGGACAGTCCTTTTTGTATGTCGTGGGGGCAGGAATCAAACCTGGGTTATACCGGGTAGTAGTGCAGAGCTCTAACCACTTGGCCACGGCGACTACGGCTAAATAAAATACGAAAAAAAGCCATATTTCATTATGTACTGATCCAAGTTTACTGCGTTTCCACATCTCACCGGAAATCAGTACCAAAGCCCGCCCATTTAAAACTTATTGCCAATTCTTTCGAATACCTAACCTAAGAAATTATTTTTACTCCGATCTTTTGTACATAGCGCATATGTATGTATGTACTTTTATAATTAACTTTTAGAGAACTTCAGAAAGTAGCATACAGATGTACCATTAGCTGGCTACGCTGCTTTTCTCTGAACTTTAAGCGTAATTGTGATCTTCATTCAAATTAAAAGGTGCATCTATTTGATAAAGCAATTTGAGATTTATTTCTATTTAAATTTCTTTATGTAGAATTTGAAATTTACACTTTTTCTTTCTTTTCAATTACTTCCTTACCTACGTACATTAACAATTAGTGATACAATCAATCATTAATTACTTTTGCAATTTCTCAAATAATTACATTCGTTTTTTTTTTAATTTTCACTTTTACATGGTAAACAATTTTAACTGCGAATGTGTTCATTGCAAATTTTTTACCTTTTTTCAAAGCACAAAATAAATGTTCCACAAATATATATGCATGTATGCTTAAAAATAGTTGCTTGTATGTTGTGTACTTAGTAGTAACATATTTTAACCCTCTTTCTTCCTGCTCTCCAATAATTCATATTCACATATAGTACTCTCTCCCCTCTTAACGTTAACTGATGCTCGCTTAAATTTATGCAATTCAGCTGCCACCTGCAACTGGCACAAACACACACCCCCTTTAGTCTAATGAACGTCGTCGTAGCTGACGGCCTTTATTATAGCCGGTTGCGCGATCGAGGATTTCGTTGGAGAGTCGCGCTAGCAGCGGCAATTCGCGCATAGAAACATTCACTGTTGGCAAGGGCCCCAATTTCTGTTGCAACTTTTTTAACGGTTGCACGGCATGTTCAGGTGTGGCTGGGTAACTGATCACACCGGCATCAGCTTGCTGCTGCTGCTGAAGCGACGGTTTGGCGTGTATGATTTGCACGAGCGGTCCAGCCTTGCCCGACACCACCACAACGTCAACGTCGTCTTCGTCCATTTCCTCAACAGCTACTGCCGGCTTTGCGTGTACAACGTCATGCATTTGCGCTGGTGCCTCGGCACCCAACGAATCGGGGCGCACACCAGCGCCAGATACAGG
Source organism: Rhagoletis cerasi (assembly GCA_029783565.1). NCBI lineage: Eukaryota > Metazoa > Arthropoda > Insecta > Diptera > Tephritidae > Rhagoletis > Rhagoletis cerasi. Next base: position 17,386 of record JAPVRG010167984.1, on the reverse strand, counting down.
GCGACCTTGTTGTTGCTGCTGCTGTTGTTGTAGTTGCTGATGTTTTACTTTCATTTGTTTCTGTTGCTTTAGCGCGCATTCATTCATAAGCATCAATTGATCCAGCTTGTTAACAGTGGCAGTCAACTCATGCTCCCACATATCGTTGCGCTGTTGCTCGCCATCGCCTCCCTCGATGGGACGCACTGCGAGTATTTTCACTTTCTGACGCAGCTCTTCGAGATCACGTTCATCCACAACGCCACTCAATTCGGCACTGTCGGCATAGTCGGCCTCACATTCCTCCGTTTCGGATTCGTCACCAACGCTGTGACTGATGGAGGCAGGTTGTGTGCTGACGCTAGCTAAATCGCTGGAACGATGCGAATTGCCGCTCAGCGAGATCTGACTGCCCGCAATTGAAGGGTAATCACACTTCTCCAGTTCTAACTGGAAGTCGGGTAACGGCGGTAGCGTTGTTGTTGAAGGCGAATTTAGTTCGGCGCCAACACCAGGTTCGCGCGGCCCTGGTGGTGGTGCGCCTATTTGCGGGAAATCGCCACGTTGGCGATGGATATCGTCGCTGATGCGTTCCAGGTTGCGTAGCGCTGTAGAATAGGTGCTCTTTGCCGATTGTACTTGCTGTTGCAATTCTTGTATGCGGTTCTTTTGAGTTTGCAACTGATCTTGGCAGATTTGCTTCTCCTCGAAATAGGGGCGCGATTTCGTAATGCTACGACGGAAGCGCTCCTCCAGTTGTTGAACCTGTAAGTTGAGTGTGACTTGAGGAATATATCGCTAGGTTTACAGCATTTGCTTACCTTTTGCTCAGCAGTATTGAAGATCTTAGTGCGACGTTGGTGCTCCGCATGGCATTCGGCTTTTTGCTTTTCCGCGTCCATCACCTTTTGTGTGGCATGATTCAGCATTTCCTGCCAGGCATTGTCGAATTGCCACTCATGTGAATTAGACATGAAGCGTTGCTCAGCTAAGGCGACAGTCTCTTTGGCAGCGGTGTGAATTTCTGAGGAAACAACAAAAAAAAAACAAAAAAAAAAGAGTAGTTTATGGGAATCTTTGAGTGCTACAGAGATCTAAAAACTTTTTATAATAAACTATAACCATAGAAAAAAATTCCATTTCTCTCACCATTGGCACGTTGAAATTTCACTGCTGCCTTCTGGCACTCAATTTGCGCTTCTCGCGCTTTCTCCAACGCTTCATAGTAGGGACGAGCCTTCTCAATACAACTACCTAATTTTTTTGATGATAATTTAAGACGTCTTGTAGATTCATTTAACAATATGCGGAAGGTGGAATTCGCTTCCTATAAGGAAATGAAAGTTAAAACAAAATAAACAAAAACTTAATTTCAAGGTAGCATTGCAGGTATTAATTGAAGAAATTGATTGGTGAATACGCGGTTCAAAAGGTGAATAAGTATGTATGTATTTCGTTTGTACATACCGTGTCGGACATATCATTTTGGACCGGATTCAGGATGCTATTGTTTTCCAATTACGTTCATTTATTAAATTCTAAGAATTTTCAATTAAAATACAGTTCCTTCCCTAACAGACCCCGTATGAATTTAGGTTTAAAACTTTGTGAAAAACTAAAAAAAAATTCAACAAATTTTCATTCAAATTTCAAAATTTTTTCTCACAAGTGCTAAATAGAATTTTTAGAGTATACAGTTTTATAGCCCTTTAAATTTTAGTATAACAATGTCCAAGTTTCAAGTGTCCAAGAAAGACCGTTGATTTTTTGAATTTTTTTTTGCCGGAGGTGTTTTGGTTTTCTTCCATACAAAAATAAATTGTGTCTATTCGTTATATGGAAGCAAACTAGTTTTTTTTTTAATAAGGAATTCGTTAAAGGAATTTTATCTTTAATATTTTTCGCACCGAATTCATTCAAATTAGCTCCAAACTGACCTTTTGTCCTGATAAAATCACAATGCCATCCATTAATTAAATGATTTGCCCATGCCGGTGTTGGATACAACTTAGCACCCATTAGGAATTTGTCCTTCCTGGTGTTAGTTTTGACATTAGTTGTTGACAGCAGAGAGCCGTGTATAGTAACTTTTCCAGTAAAAAATTTCAGCAAGAGCGTAATAGCAAAATAGAGCGTAAAATTTAGAAGAGAAAACTGGCATAAAAAGTTATTGAACACAAAACTAGTAAAAACTTGCAAGTGAACAGTTGTTGCATTGTTTTTTTCTTGTTGAGCTCAATTTTGGTGCATACATAGTTTTAAACTCTTTTCTTTACACACAAGCTCTTATACAACAGTTGAGAACATCATTAATATTTTGATTTCCACTCATTTTACTTCAACTAATTTGTTTTCACTCTAAAAATTTTGTCTTTTGACATTTATTCTTGTTCTTCTTCTGGTGGTAAAAATTTCATTACCAAGAATTTGCAGTTCTCTCGGGTTGTTACGCTCTCGAATTCGCTCTCCCTTGTTAATTTTTTGATTATACACTTTTCCAGTAAAAATTTTCAGGTTCCAGTACAAATTAGTACTGACTATTTGTTACTATACACAGCTAATGTGTTGAAGAGTTGCGACCAGCTTATAAGGAACTCTTTATTTCCAGTCTCCAATCTTAAATATCGATAGTATAGCTCTTTCCGGCTTCGACTAAAATCTTCTTCGCGATTTTTGCCGTACGCGATTCCACTTTGAGAGCCCGAAGTTATCAAAAGTTTACTCTTTAACTATCTAGCTCTTTGGAAATACTTTGTTTAGTTCCGTATCGAGATGGAAAATTTCATTCTTCCTTAAATTTTTTTTTGGAATTTCTTTGGACTTGATCTATGTTTGGTTGACCAGGACGAGGTTTATCGAAATTTTCATAACCAATTCAGACTCTGAAATATTCATCATCATAAACACCAGAGAAGTTGTTTCGGTAAGCTTGAACTGCAATTTTCCACCTTCCAAAGTAAAACATCAAAATTTGACCAAAATTATCTTTTGGTGTTTAGCGTTTTCAAACAAGACAAATTTTTACTGCAAAAAACTATTAGGTAATACAGATATGGAGACGTCAAAACCTTCTGTAAGCAAAAAACCAAATTATTTTTCTTTGGCCCAATATAAAAATTATAAAAAAACGGAATAAAAGTGTTTTATTGAAGTTCTTTATACGTATTTCCATAAAGATTTATTGCCTTCTTCATTCCATAAAAATTAATTTTTTAGTACACAGTTGCCTGTTTCACCAAGTTTTTAGACATTTACCAACACCAATCAATGTCTTCACAGTTTTCATGCTCATTCTTATATACTCGTACCTCTAATTCAATTTCGAGTTTATTAATCTCATCTGTTGCGCTATTGAGATTCTCCAATTCAATCTGCAAATAAAAACATAAAACTATAATTAGAATATTACAGTATCATATATTTTTCTTTTGAGTGTTATTATACTTAAAATTAATTATGAATTATTAGATTTAATTTTATTAATTTGACTCCTATTGTCTTTACAGACGTCATTGTATCATTAATTGCATTTAAAAGGAGTATAAATTGTATTAGAGAAGAAAGATCCGAATATAGAGGCTAACAGTAAATCAGCAGCAAAATGCCGAGACCCACACGTACGGTGAAGGAGCAGGCAAAAGTGGATTTATCCAAAATACCGGTGAGTTAAAGTTTTACTCAATGCTTTTTTAATGCTTGTTTTTCACACTCTATTCTTTTTTTCAATCTTCCAGGCACACGTTGAACGCGTTAACGTTAGCGGTTTGCTGCGCACACACAATGACTATGTGATGAAGGCAGCCGAGGGACTTTTCAAAGCGCGCAATTTTCAAGATGTCATGATTGAATCAATGAAGTAAGTAGCTGAAATACATTCAGAGCGCTTGCTTTCTTTTAATTCCTTAAAATATGTTTCACCAACAGCGCGAAGTCGTATCTACATGAATTGGGCATTTTTAAGGATGTACACGTACGCATCGATGTCAGCAAAGGTGAGAATGCCTCACCCAATGGCTATGAGATCACATTAAAAGGTCAAGAGCTATCGCGTCTTGTCGGCTCTGTCGGCACCGAGGTTGGCCAAAATGAGGGCTCACTGCGCACCGAATTAAGTATACCAAATTTGTTTGGACGCGGCGAAAGCATCTCATTGCAAGGTTCCTATGCAACAACACGCGCCAATGAATTGCAGCTAAAATTTTGGAAGCCATTCTTTCACACGCGTTTTGTCGAAAATCGACCCGAGTAAGTAATGCATACAATAAATGATTGAATAAATGTTTCAACTTCATTATATATCTTGTCTTTTCACAGAGTCTCCTTCTCACTATTTCGCCACGTCGATCGCATGGACGTTAGCTCTTTCCAAAATGCTAATTTGGGTTTTGTTGCTGACTTTTCAGTGAATTCATTGCTGCCATTTGAGGTAATAATTTCATAACAAATTTCTTTATAAATATTTTTTAAATTTAATATTTATTTTCTTCTCCCCCAACAGCTCACCCACTCCATACAGTATGAAGCCTCTATACGCGAACTGTCGCTGCTGGCGAAGACCGTGCCTTTTGTCATACGCGAACATTGTGGGCCAAAGTTGGCATCGTTAGTGCGTTATTCTGTAATCTATGATCAACGTGATAATCCTGTCTTCCCAACGCAAGGCATCATGTTGAAATCAGTCAACGAGTATTGTGGCTTGGGTGGCAATGTAGCTTATATGAGTACAACAACGCATGGTGAAATAAGCGTGCCATTGTTTGCCGGACTGGTAGCGCAAATTTGTGGCCGTGTTGGCGTAATCAAAGAAACTAAGAATACGACAGTGCTGCCGATTAGCAGCTTATTCTACTGCGGCGGACCGCTGACACTGCGAGGATTCAAGTTTGGTGGCGCTGGGCCTGTGGTGGATGGCACATCGATTGGTGCGCAGGTAAGTTGATAGATATTTATTTACTATATACTTACAGTTTCTAATATACTTTATTTTCTTTTCTCAGACTCACTGGTCCACAGGCTTCCACTTATGGGGACCATTGCCTTTCAATCATGTTTTCAAGGGATTGGCGAGGAACTTCCGCACGCATTTGTTTTACAATTGTGGTGGCTTCAACTCGTTTTCGGCAGGTAAGTGAGTTTTTCTTCGGGTTTTGAGCATTTCATAAGAAATTGAATGATGCTCAGAACTCGACCAGAACTAAAGAAGCTTAAATTTGGTATGTTTATAGTTTTAGTTGAAACCGAGAACTGCGCGAAATATTTTTAAACGCATTAGTATGGTTGAGAGGGCTATACAATTTATAAAGTTCTAAGATCGTGTAAAGTATTAGAATGCAAGATTTAAATTCCAGACATAGAAAATACATAGTGACTACAAATATTTATTAGTAGATATTAATAAATATAAAAAACCTTCCATTTTTACTTTCAAAGCTATAGACTTTGAAATTTGAAGGGAAGGAATTGACATGAGAACATATGTAAATACTAGACTGCAGATGATACTTTATGCGATTTTAGAGGTACGGCGTAAAGACAGCCCTCGCACCGATCATACTAATGAACGTAGTTGTAAAATATTTCGCATTCTGTTTCAAGTAAAGCTATAAATGTGCCAAATTTGAGAAAAATTTTAAGGGGGGGTGCGCTTCTTTGTTTTCTTAAATGTACACTGCATAACGCAGACTAACCTCCCTCCCCTAAAAAAGTAGCACTCGAAATAACATATTTTTACCAATGCTTCCAAATCATTTTCGAAATATTTCCCATTTTTGTAAAAAATTTGTTTTGAGCTGGAATTTGATTAGCACACTACTGCCGTCGCTCTATTTGTCCTTGATTAAATCTTGTGCATGAGAAATACAGTTTTTAAGGATAAAATGCGTTAATTTGTTTTTAAAATGTTCAAACTTGGATTGAGAAAAATAGTTAAAAAAGCGATAAATACTCAGATTGAAAGGTATATGAAACAAACTGCCCTACCTAAATTGGAGCGCTAGCGTTGCGTTTTCTAACGCCGAGTGCTGGGGCGCAACAAACCCAAATAAAAGCGGCGTTAGTTTTTTTGACGTTTTCTCATTTCCTCTCGTTTTTATTCTCGTTTCTTCTTTCTCTTTTTGTTCTCTTTCTTTCGGTCTTTTTTCCGCACCCAGCTTCACCACGTAACGCCCTGTAAAAAATGAAAAATTCATTTGCTCGGCGTTAGCGCCGCGTTATTGTGGGATGCTTCATACAAATTGTATGGACATGAGGATTTTTGACAGTTCTGTGGCGCTTGACGCGCCAATTTAGGTACGGCAGTCAAACGCCACAGAACTGTCAAAAATCCTCATACCCATACAATTTGTATGAAGCATCCCACAATAGCGCCGCAATGAATTTTTAATTTTTGACAGGGCGTTACGTGTTGAAGTTGGGTGCGGAAGAAAGACCGAAAGAAAGAGAACAAAAAGTGAAAGGAGAAACGAGAATAAAAACGAGAGGAAAGGAGAAAAGGTCAAATCTAATGCCGCGTTTATTTGCGTACGGCGCGCGCTGGCACTCGTTGGCGTTAGAAAACGAACGCTAGCGCTACAATTTAGGTACGGCAGTGACGCGCCAATTCATGTACGGCAGTTTGTTTCAAACACCTTTCAATTTGAGTATTTATCGGGTTTTTTAATCTATTTTTCTCATTCCCATTAACGCATTTTATTCTTAAAAATTGTATTTCTCATGCACAAAAGATTTAATCAAGGACAATTAGAACGACGGCAGTAGTGTGATAATCAAATTCCAGCTCAAATCAAATTTTTTACAAAAATGGGAAATATCTCAAACTGATTTTGAAGCATTGGTAAAAATGTGTCATTTCGAATGCTACGTCACTTAAACAGGGGCACGCTGCTCGATTTTAGAAATCATTCAATCGAGAGTCGTGCGAGTATGCCCCCTTTTAGTGAAGCTGAATCCAATGGTGCAGAAGTGTTTTCTATTTGTAGGTTAACTCGTGTTTTTGTGATATTTGAGATTTAAATAAAGTATATTTTCTTGCAATTAAAAGTTTTTCATTTTCGAAGGATTGTTAAAAATTTAAAATACTCGGCCTCTCAAAAAAAAAGAACTTTTTTTTTGTTTTGCCTGTTAATTTATGTGAACGATGTATTCACAGGGAATTATCGATAAGACAGAGTTATTTTTCACTTAAATCTCAAATATCTCAAAGACAAGAATTGACCTAGAAATAGAAAACTCCTATGCACCATTGGATTCAGCTACATTTGTGGCAAATTTCAACTTATTAGAAATTGTATTTTAGAAAATTTTGCAAATAAATAAAAAGTAAAATGTCAACAAAGGAAAAGTTGTTTTAATTCTTTATCTTGGGGTCAGGGATTCAGTGATTAACTCACAGTTTCTTTATCGCTCATGAAATCCTTTCGACTGTTTTATGATTTTTCTTTGTTCCGGTCAAAAATAATCGTTAACCCTGGACATAAAAATTATTCGATCACATTGTTTTCGAAATTATTATATTTCATTATTATGAAACTAAAGCGGTTGTAATATCGCAAAAACTGAGCGTCAATTATAACAGTAAAGAAGCGACTGAAAAAGAAAAACCCACGAAGCAAATATTTTTGATCAAACAAATAAAAATCATGAAATAACGGTCAAATATGATCGAGAAAAGGGTAAAAATAACGGTTAGAATAAATTAGAGAAAACAAAAGTAAAAAAAAAGATTTTGCAGTGTTTCAAAAATAAAAATCTTTCAAATATAAATTCTGATTTTGAAAAAAATCCATATTTTGTTTTTCTTTGCAAAATTTAGTTTTTCAAAAATAATTTTAAATATCCATTCTGATAACTTAAATAGTACGTAGCTTACAAATAAAATAAAGAATGTAAATTACAGGAAAATATTTTTTTTAAGTATTTTTGTAAATGAATCCATAACAATTTCAAAACATGAAAAATTCAGAAAAAAAAATTATCTATGTTCAAATATGTACAAATGAGAATAAATAATAGCTACCTAATGTACAGTGCCGGACGAAAGTATTGGCACAGAGAATTTTTCGCAATGTATGCAAAGTTTTTTTCAATAATTTCTTTTCGCAAATTTTCTATAGAAATATACTTTTACAACGAAAAACATAGAAATAAAATTTCTCAAATTTGTGCAAAACTCAGGAAATTTCAATAAATTTTGTGTACAAATTTTCAACTTTCTAATCAGATTTTTTTTTTTAATTTTAGGTATAAAGTTTTGTAGCCCATTTAATTTGTTTGGCAATTTTTTTCACGCAGTTTCATTCATACAAAGGGTGTTCGACTATTTTTTTTTTGCATGGAAGAAAGTAATAACACTCCGCAAAAAAAATCCAAAAATCAACGCTATTTTCTAGCAACGTCAAACTTGCACTTTGCTGTATTAAAATTTAATGGGCTACAAAACTGTATACTTAGAGTTTTTTTTTAATTTGATTAGAAAGTTGCAAATTTGTACGCAAATTTGTACGCAAATTATTGAATTTTCCTGAGTTTTGCACAAAGTTGAGATATTTTATTTCTATGTTTTTCGTTGTAGTATAAAGTATATTTTTATAGAAAATTATAGAAAAAAACTTTGCACGCATTGCGGAAAATTGACTGTGCCAATCCTTTTGTCCGGCACTGTATATAAAATAAACCAAATTGAAAACAAAATAATATAATAATAATTTTCTTCCCAATTATATTTTCTTTCTTTTTTTTAGACAACATGCGCAGCGCTCTTGGCGTTGGCCTGGCATTCAAATTGGCCGAACGTGCGCGAATTGAATTGAATTATTGCATACCTGTGCGAAAATATGCCACCGACAAGCCAGTGAATGGTTTTCAATTTGGCATTGGCTACGAATTTGTCTAAATTAGTTTCATGCTGCATAAATAGATGTGCTCATAGAGCTTGAGAGGATGTAGTGGCAGTGGAGAAGGCGATGGAAGGTAGCAATGTAACAACACTACTACTACCATTAGTACCCACACCGCACTTTCATCGTTAGAAATCTTTCATTCATTCACTGACTGTCGTTCGTTTGTCGTTTAAATTTTTGTTGTTGGCTAATCAAAGACATTAATTGTATTGTTTTAATGTTTGTTATTATTGTAGAGATGTAAGTGAAATATTAAATAAGCCCGACAAGTCACATAATACACTCACATACATATGTATGTATGTATGTATGTTTTGCATGAAATGGAAAGAAGCATGATAGAAGGCAAAAACGAAGAAGGCTACCAGACGAAAAAACTATAATGTGTGTGCAAATATTACGAATACAAATAAATTTAAATTATACAATACGAAAAAACGTAAATAAAAATGAAAATATAAAAACGAAATGCGAAATTTGTTAATATACTCAGCCTTATCGCCAACTCCACGTGAATAATTTTACCCCATAATTTAACAGCAAAACAAAAACAAATTAGGAAAAACTGTTTTTGTTTCGCTTTACAATTTTTGGGAATATTTGTTCAAATGGAGTTCGCGATATGGCCGACTATGGAGAAATTAATTAAAAATAAGATCAAGTTTTGAAGAAATTTCACGAAAATTATATTTGAAATTATTTAAAGGCGCTAATTGTGTATCAGCAAATGATAAATTTTATATCACAAACTACTGAAGAAATTTCGGCACTTTGTACCGCCCTCACCACAAGTGAGAAGCGTGAGAAATTGTTAATTTTTAATCTGTTCTATTGTTCTAGAAAAACTACCTTATCAAATTATATCCACAAATTAAACGATTAAATAAACGACTTCTATCAAAACGAACAAACTGAAAATGAGCCTGCACCCAGCGAGATGCTTACAATTCAATCAATCTAAAATAGAAAGGAACTCTGGCTGATAAGAGCGATTAGCACTCCCACTAAGCACATCACACGCAGATGATGCTCCTCACATTGATGCTAAAAGTAGGTCAGCGGAGTTTAAAAACCACTTGAATAATTTAGCAGCTTTTTTTATATACACACATAAAGTAAACTTCGCCAAAGTATACTCAATTGAATAGCTTTGCAGCTTCAGTAAAGCGACGTTCAATTTGTTCGCATTGTTGAGGATACAAACGAACGAATTGAATTGTTTAAAAGTGGAGGATAGTTTGCTCTATAAACAAAAACTATTTTAAAATTTCAATAGTTCGCTTTAATGCAATCAGCGCACAATGAACATTTTTTGATTTAGAGTTGTTTTCTATTTTTATTTTTTTTCCTAATTTTGCACTTTTAAAGCACACAGTGTGATAAAAATCATGAGACGGAATGTAACTATTCAAATAGGACGAAATGTCCGCTACAATTACAAATTTAAATTGGCGAAGTACACTCATTAACGAATACGTAATCTTGAAATCACACTTCAATCGAGTTTCATTCGGTATCGAATATTTTGGTTCGATCTCAAAAGACAAGAGACAAATATAAAGGAATTTTTTCAGCTATTGTAAGGGAGTAATGAGACGGCATAGCAACAATAGAATACGTTGGAATGGAATCTTAAACTTTGACCAGAAGGCCATGATTAAAAGTAAAATTTTTCCCAAAAAAATATTAATTAGTCTCCATGTCAGTAGTAATTTTCTTAAAGGTTACTATTTATAAGACATTTAAAAAAATTAGCGCAATGGAAAAGTGGTGAATTACCCGTATTTACTATTTTCATGAAACTCATTCGATAGAACCTTGCGGGTTAAGAATATAATTTTTCGTTGGTTTCTAAAACGTTAATGTTGGAGCTATTTTCTCATTCTATTAAAAATTTTCTATTTAGACCAATTATTTTTAACAAGAGTTCAAAAAATTCAAAATATTGGATATTTGACAGTTTAAATTTAAAACCTAGACCAATTAAACATTTTGCAGATCAAATAATAGTTCTAAGAACAAGATTCTATAAGAATCGAAAATTTTTCGGCTAGTGTAGTTTTTATTTTATTCGTTTTATGCGTAGTTTTTTACAAAAGCTTAAATTTATAACGCGACTTAAAATCGCTGAATTGCGATTTAGCCCAAAATTGTGTTTGTTCACACCGACTTAATTTTTTTACTACGCCGTTTACGATGCCGCCACATTCGTCTCCAATTTTTTAAATCGGGAAAAATTGGCGACAATCGCGTTAAACCGAGATTTATCCTATTTTAGGTTTTTTTTTTACTTTCATTTAATTCGCGGCATTTGGCCAGGATACAAAAACGTAACACAATTTTAACTATTTTCCTTTAAATTTGGTGCCTGCGAATTGCATCATTTGCCAGTTGTTAATTGAAGGTGATACCGTGGAAAAAGTGAGGTGGTGACGCATAGCTATTCCGGATACTGGCTTTGATGTTTTTTAACTTAATCAACAGAATCTTGGCTGAGCGGAATGCTCATAAACGCACAAAAAAATATATTTTATATGTACTTTATTTTATACTTTTATATATTTTTTGTTTAATTTTACCTTGTTTTTTTTATTTTTTTTTATTTTTTTATATTATATTATGTTATATTTTATTATGTTTTATTTTATATTAGTTTACTAAATTTAATTTTTTTATTTCATTGTTTTATTTAAATTTAATTTTTCGTTTTATTTTATTTTCTCTTTTTGGTTATTTTATTTTATTTCACATTAGTTCAATTTTTTTGATTTTAATTTTATTAAAATAAGCCATACCAGCTGCAATTACGTTAAAAAAAATAAAAGTAATAATTGAAGGAACTAAAAAAAAGCTGTTTTTTTATTTCTGGCAGTGGGATTCGAACCCACGAGCTCGCGGCTCAGCTTGCAATGCTCACAAATGAAAAAATTATTTTCAAAAACGCACGTATTCCGAGTCGTAAAAATACAATTATGAAGCGTCGCAAATCTGATTATTTTTGAGAACAAATCGGGAACATCTAGTCGCATTGTAAACAGAGTGGTATTATAAATCGAGTCTTAGGCGATTTTAAAACTCTGACAACAAACTGGGCGTTAATGTTCTATTATTATTGGTTTAAGCTATTTAATTCAATACGATTTCTTTTGCAGTGATTTTTTCTTTCCTTAACGTTTCCCCAAATATTCAAAAGTTTTTTTTTCTAAAAGTGGGAAGTATGCACCTCAATATTATATGAATGATTCGCTTTAGTTTTTTATTACTTCAAATAAAAATTAATATACCTTAAGCGAGTTCATTTTCGATGAGAGCTATTACTCCGTTTAATACACGAAATGGTGTTTATGCAGGCATTTTTAGCTACCTTTCATGAAACGCATAAACGTAGCATAAAAGATCGCCCAGCGAAACAATTTTTGGTTGCCTGCTTTCATTTGCCTTTTCAAATGCAATAAAAAAAAAACAAATTATTTAATTGAATGTTCACAATTTTTACACAAAATAACACTTGTTACATTTTTAGTTTTTATTTTAAGGCTTCCTCCAGTTTTTTCTTTGTATTTTTTTTATTAGTAAATTTATTAATTTAATTTTTTTTTAAACGCTTACTGCCTATGTACATACATACATACATATCGTTTTTGTGTCATCAAAAAAATTCATGAAATTTATTTCCTAGCCTAGTTTTTATTTACGCCACTAATTTCGTGCCTATCACCAGCAGCATAGATTAAAAGGTACCTAATAGTTATTAAGTGCAATTGCAAAAGAGCAAAACAAACTATTTGCTTCTTGTAGCTTGTCTAAAAAAGTCAATTCTTTTTAAGTTAGTGTGCGTATTTTTTTCCTATTAATTAAAAGTATGCATAGTTAACTAAACAAAAAATAATAAAAGAAGAAAAAAATAAAATATTGTATTCCCGGTGTCTAGTTGTAGTAGGATCTAGCTTTGTATTTCCACGAGATCCCGTGGAGTGAAATGGGAATTTACTATAGCCCCGTTGTGCACTGGAAAAACGCAATTAAACAAGCAAACTTTCCGTTGGTACAGCAATGGGGCACACAATTCACATAGAAATAAACAACAGAGCTATCGTTACAAGCCGCTCGCGGTGTGATTCGAACTCGCAATCACTAGGTAAAGCAAAGCAAAGCGGAACGAAATCGCCACAGCTCAACCACTTCAACCAACGAAGCAATCAACACTCCGTGTCAAATAGTTGAATTGACTGCTGAGCACGGTGTTGTTCGCTCCAGAGCGAATTTAATTCGCCTTAGTTCGCTCGCTGTGATAGGCAGCACAGAGCGACCCAGAGATTTTGTTATTGAAACATAAATATGTACATACATATCGCTAACTTAAAGTAAAAGCCGCTAAGTCCAGATTTCTAACTTTACAGAATAAAATAAAAGCCTTTCTTGCTGAGAGGAATGTCCATAAGCGCACAAAAAAATATCTTATATTATTTTATACTTTTATATATTTTTTTGTTTAATTTTACTTTATTTTTTATTTGTTTATTTTAATTTATTTTATTTTATCTTGTTATTTTATTTTTTATTTTATGTTTTATTTTACATTTATTTTTTATTTTTTTCTCATTTTATTTTATAAAATTTTATCTAATGTTATTTCATTTTATTTAATTATATTGTATTTTATTCTGTGCTACTTTATTTTATTCTATTTTATTTCACATATTATATTTTATTTTTTTTCTCAATTTATTTTATATTATTTTATCTTGTTATTACGTTTTTTTATTTTACTTTTATTTTTTATTTTTTTCCCCTCATTTTATTTTATATTATTTTATTTTATCTTATTTTATTTTATCTTATTTTATTTTATTAAATTAAATTATATTGTATTTTATTCTGTTTAACTTTATGTTATTCTATTTTATTTTATTTCACGTAATTAATTCAAGTTAATTTTATTTATTAGTTTTTGTTTTATTAAAATAAGCCATACCAGCTGCAATTACGTTTAAAAAAATAAACGTAATAATTGAAGTAACTATTCAAAAAAGCTTTCTTTAATTTTGCTGGCAGTGGGATCCGAACCCACGACCTCGCAGCTCAGCTTGCAATTTTCACATATGGAAAAATTATAATTTAAAAAAACGTGTCACAATCTGAAAATTCAGCATATTGTCAGCGACTTATGTAAATCTGAGTCGTAAAAACACAATTACAACGCGTGGCAAATCTGAATATTTTTGTGAACAAATCGGACACATTTAGCCACGTTGCAGTGGTATTATAAATCGAGATTTAACTGAATCGAGTTTCAGGCGGTTTTAAAATTCCGTCAACAAATTGGGCGTAAATACCATGAAAAATTGCGAGAAATTCACATATATTTTATTTAATTCTTTTTTATTTAAATACTTTGTATCAAAAGCTTCAGCTGAGCCATCTAAAATAGCAGACTACCACATTTTGCTGCGAAAGGGCATTGAAAAAGGATGTGATGTTATGCAGGAATGTTAAGCATAATTTTTTGAAGGAATAAGATAACCTCAGATGCCTTCTTGTAACTTTTATTATTGACATTCATTATTGCATTAACTGTTTTAGAATATATCGTAGGATGCATATGCAAAACTATCTCAAATTTAAGAGTTAAAGAACTGAACATATATTATTTACTAAATTTCCCAATAGAACTTTGCTAGCGATTCACATACACTCTTGCTGATAGTAAAATAAAAGTTATTCTTTTTCTTGTTTCACGCTGCTTTGGTCGAGCTGAATAAATAACGGCAGTCGTGAAATAAGCATAAATTGGTTAGAAAAATGTACGCATAATAAAAAAATTCGCAAATAGATTAAGCTGTGAAATAATCAATGTTTATAAAAAAAACAGTAAATATTTGATATAGTTCGTCACTTAAGTAAATTAACACTTTTATGAAAATGCGCTTTAGAAAACAGTATTACCTCGAAATTCAATTACTTAAATATATTATTATTATATTATTATTAAATATAAGAAATGACGACATTCATCATTGGCCAATGTTTATGCAATTCATAATACCTTTTCATTAGCCATATTCCACTACACATCTACATGTACGTATGTTATTTCTACAACCGTGTCTCTATATAACGTACTCGTATGCAAGTATTTATTTATGCACACTTGAATGGAATTCCCAACGCACATTTATGTTAAGAGTTCAATAATATGTACATTGGGGCGTTTTTTATTTTTCGACTGTTGTTTTTTTTTCACTACCACCTCGAAATTTTGTGGAAAATACCTTAAAAAAACTCCCTGAAAATTTGAACCCTTAATATTAACATTAAGTACTCGCCCAAGGCGTTCAAAGATTTCCCATATAAAATACAGGTAAACTTTGATATTTTTTCTTTAAAACTCTACAGCTCAGAGGCATTTTATGGTATAATCTTGGTCAATGATAGGGTTTTTTCAGAATTGAATGCCCTACAAAAGTGCCTATAGCGCCGTAACCCTAACTCCCACCAGCGCGTTAGTACGGGTCACTAAACCCAATTTTTTATGAAATTCTCGTTTTTTGGCCCCTATCTGGTAAACAACAACTATATAAAAAATTTAAATGACAAATTTTTAGTAAATTCAATTACCTACAAAAAAGCTTGAGATATTAGCCTCATCTTCAAAACCCCATATTTCTCAAGAAATATCGATTTTAGCGATTTGGTGTTATTGAACTTTTTGTAGGAAATTTAATTTATTACAAATTCGTCATTTAAATTTTTTTTATAGTTGTTGTTCACGAAATAGGGGCAAAAAAAACGAGAATTTCATAAAAAAAATTGGGTTTAGTGTCCTGTACTAACGCGCTGGTGGGAGTTAGGATTACGGCGCTATGGACACTTTTGTAGAGAATTCAATTGTGAAAAACCCCTATCATTGACCAAGATTATACCATAAAATGCCTCTGAGCTGTAGAGTTTTAAAGAAAAAATATTAAAATTTACCTGTGTTTTATATGGGAAATCTTTGAACGGGTTCAAATTTTCAGGGAGGTTTTTTTAAGGTATTTTCCACAAAATTTCGAGGTGGGAGTAAAAAATAATAATAGTCGCAAAAAACACCCTAATGTACATCCTTCAAATATCTGCTCATGTCATTTACACTTGACATAGAGCAAAAACAATACGAAAGATGCAACCAATTTTTGCCAATTGCTTAGACACAAATGAGCGAGTACTTTTATCCACCCACCCAATTAATTTAATTGCCTTGAATATCAAAAACGAGCAAAACAAAGTTGAGCAGATTTGGATATATCCGAAATTATGATAAAATATTGTTATAGCAGAGAAATTGAGAGTAAAAGTAAAGTGTACATACATACATATAAATGCACTTATGCAAATATGAAAAATATTATATGGGCATAGATATGAAAAGCAATACATACATATTTAAAATACCTTTCATTTTGCGACAACTAGCAAGAGAAGACTGTCGAGATATTCAGAAGCAAAAATAGAGATTTATACCCAAAATGATGGAGCCAGACGCTCTGAGTTCCACGAGGCCGAAAAATCAAAATTACATAAAATTTGTATCAGATTCACAACGAAAATTCCTTTAACTAATTTCAGAACCATTATTTTCTCTCTCTCTATGACCAGCTTAAACTATTTTCTCTATTTCGTCGAGTATACTCATCTGTTGTTGAATAACAGAAGAACACAGTCAACAGGGAGTTAAAAAATTGGTAATCTGGCGATGGTCTACACAACTAAAATTTGATTTGCGAGACTCAGGATTGTGCAATCACTACTATCTTGAAAAAAGGTATTGCAATCGAATTTTTTTTGACATTGTGGAACAGAGCCTCTAGGAAATTATGCCCAAAAATACGTATCCTCCAAACTCCAAGATAATTTTGCTTCACTGAATAATTATTAAAATCTTAAAATCTATTTGAGTGCGAGCTATTATTTTCTTTTTTCCATCTCTTTTTGCTAGCAGAAATCTAACTAATCTTCGATAGTAAACCAAAAACAGGCTGTTAAATAAATTTTTCAAAGACAAACTAACTATCAAAAAGTCAATTAGCTCAGAGGAAAGACGCAACTTACAGCCCTATTCTGGTGCCCTCACAAAAATCACCACACTCACTATTGTGAGGTTTCTGACTATTGTGAGGTTATCCCTATGCTGGAGTAAATTCAAAAGCTCAAACGCTCACAATTGTCAGACAATTTATGATGTACGAATGAGACCCTCACAAGAGAAAAGCAGCTGATTTTTATTGAGCAGTTTGAATAATGTTTTGGTAATTTTCATTCGCTATCAACGTCTCTGTTGATTTTTTTTAAATTATAAGTATATTCAGTAATGGCTGAGTTATTGCTTGTTTGTGCGGCAGTTTTGGAAGAAAAAGAGGAGGCAGTGAAGAGAAGGAGACTTCTGCGAAGATTGAGGGATAAAAGTGATCACTTTTCCATGCAGGATTTAATTTTCATCTAAACTTTTCAGTTTCCAAATTAGAATTAGA
>JAPVRG010167864.1:0-10283 GCA_029783565.1 Rhagoletis cerasi | reverse complement strand
CAATAGAAAGCAAACAAAGACCATTAAATAAGGTACTGAGACGATAATGATAACTAACTCAAAACGGCATCTTTCTATTTAAAACAACAAAAATAACGAAATAAAGTTAGTGTAACGACTTTCAGTTGCTATAGGACTTTCAGAGGTGTATTCACCGAGAAGAAAATGGGATTCATGAGATATAAGCGACATAAGTTATTTCTGAGGTCTTGGAGCTAAGAAATTCTTTTCAGGCAACGTCAAAAGTGTCTCAATGAATAGTAAATGTGCCCTAAAATATGCAGCATTAAAGCCTAAGGGATACAATACGAGAGACTCTCCAAGTGTTGCATATTTTTAGGCATCTAGAGATTTTTAGCGAAAAATAAATTGAGCTGACGATTTCTAGAATCAAACTGCAAATCTTTTACGCGTTCGCGGAGTTTTAAGTGCGCTCAATTTATGTATCTAAAAGTATGCAATGTTGGAGATTTAATTATTAATATAAGTACGCATCAGGGTTGAGAGATTTTGAATTAGCCAAATCACAAAAGTAAAACTAATATTGATTTCTGAATTGAAAGTTTTGTATAAAATCCTAAATAATATAAATTTATTATTTGTGTTCGACGAACCAAATCATGTATAAAATTTATTTGTGATTTGATTCGCCAACTAAATAAAAAATAAAACTTATTTTTGATTTGACTCGTCAAAATCAATTTAATTCGTGATTTTCTAACTAAAACTACTCCCTCTATGTAACTCAAGCACGATTTCCGAGAAAAAAAAAATTATTTATTTCGTTGATGGATGAAATAACAAATAAATTTAATTGTTTATTCGTCCAACGAATCAAATTACAAATTTACTTTATTTTTAATTTGGTCGACGAACTAAATCACAAATAAAGTTAATTTTTTACTTGGTCGATGAATCAAATCACAAATCAAATAGGTTTCTTAATTAATAGCGCATTTAAAATTAAAAAGGATTTTAAATCACGCAACCCTGGTATTCATGTATGCAATTATAAATTCGCGAAGCCGATTATTACAGACTAAAAATGGATCATCCTGGAGTCAAAAGGCTTAGGCTGGGTCGCATCACGTGCTATCGCTTCATTAATTTGTCCTCCTACATATTGCCAGGATTTCTCTATCATATTACATACCTCTTCATTCCTGTTCTCAATCCGATCCTAAACCTACGTATATAATCTTCCGGTTTGTATAGAGCTTCTTCTCAAGAAACAAATATATCATATATTTTTTCTATATCAAAAAAATTTAAGTCGGAACCTAATGAAACTTATTGATTTGAGCATTTGCAATAATTTATCCTAAAGATCCTTTGCTTAGACATCAATTTCAACGAATTATTACCGAGTGGTTTTTTTCGCTTCATCATTCAAAAGCAGAATAATATTTCTTAACTTTATCGCATTCATTTAAAATTTGCTACTCCGATATCCACAAAAAAATAATATAAAAATGCACACCAACAAACATAGCCGAATAGAAATGTAACAAATCGAGCGAATTATAACTCAAGTCGATGTAGTCAGTGCGCCATCTGGGATTTAGTTGCTTCAGCAATAAATTCTCTCTATGCCACGACCAAGATGTTGCAGCTACAATTTCTATGCCGCACAATGGAATGGCAATTTGAGCGCCATCGCAGCCATCCGAGTCATCCAGCCAGTCAGCAACAATAAAACAATTACAACAAAAAGTAACGAATAAACATGCAAAGAAATGGAAAAAATGTTTTCTAATAAATTTGCTTTATGTGCGCGGCTAGCAAGATGCCTCGCAGCCAGTGCAAGGAGCAGAGCAACGCCATTGTTGGCATAATCTGTGGAAGACTATGGCGAAGGATGAAAGTGAGGCGCGGAGGGAACTGTTTTAGTGAAATAAAGTTTTATATTTGAGCGCCACAACACAACTAATAGCTGAAATAGCGGCTGAGATGGAAAGGGGCGGAGTGAGGGCAGAAGACTAGCGCACCGAAATGAAAGAATCGCCTCGCCGCACCGTTTCGCTAAGCACTTGCCACCCAATTGCGCCATTAATATTACCGACTAAGAACCACACTGCACATATCTACATACGCACACAAACTTAAATATTTACGTTCCAGCGCTGCGTCTCCTAACCTGTCTAATGCAATGTTTCCATTTTTTCTTGCTTCCTTCATTTTTACTCAGCGGAGGCAGGCTGCAGATGTTTCTTCTGCTTTTCACTATCTTAACTCCAAACAAAAGTTCTGTGGCGCGTACAAATGGAGGCAGCGAAAAAAGTAGACGGGTGGAATGGAAAAGGCATAATAAAATAAAAATTGAAGAAAGGTTCGCGAAATTGCTGCTCCACTGCTCCTGCCGTTGTTGTTGTTGCTTTTATGGCTGATGTTGGCTGATGGCAGCAGCCGACTAACGGGGCGCATCAGCAGGTGACGTGCAGGTGAGGGTTGTGCTTAGTTTTCATTGCTGAAAAAGGATTTTTGTGTAAGTTAGAAAAATTTTGCGAATGAAATAAAGACCCAAACCCGAAGTAATGCTGGCACTGACGACGACGACAAAAGCGACAACAGCGCGAGGTACTACCTGTAAAGGATGAGTTGCGAAAAGGACGAAACCAAAATGGCGCGGACGCGCGTATGTTTGTGACGGCGGTCGGCAACGTTTATAAGCTTTGGAAAAAATTAGAACAAAATTTGGGAGGACAGGTGGCACTGGGGAAGGTTATCCTTCGTCTAAAAATTGTTGTAAGTATTTATATTTGAATAAAGTTATGTTTGAGCATGTGTGTGTGTGTGTGTGTGTGACTCAGATGTGCATCGGTTGCGTGGAGTATTCATCATTTGAGCTAACAAATTTCCAAAAAATGGGTTCGCCTAAAAAAACACTGAAAAGTAAAAAGCTTAAAAGTACGCGCACACAAACACACGCGTGCTTGAGTGAGTATGCCGACATACATAATTGTAAAGCCAGCATCGCAGCGCGCAGAAAATTTTGCTGTTGCCGCGCGGTTGTTGAGCGAAGCAAAACATTAGTAGCCCGAAATTACGCCCCATCGCGGCAGCTGCGGGCGCATTTGACGCTAAGTTTTTGGCGCATAGTGTTTTAGCGGAGTAGTTGTACCACACCATTGCCAATGCCACTGCTGTCTTTGTCGCTTGCCGACGCTACCGACGCTGCCAACGCCAATGCCACCGCCGCCTCTACCGCCGCCTTCGCATTCAATTTCACATTTTTAGCAAATTTTTGTTGCTGCGCTCCCCATTAATGGTTTGTTGCTGTTTTTGTGTATACAATTAAAAATGTAAATCAGTCGTCCTTGCAGAGCGCATAGCGCGTGCCCTTTCATGTGCCTCGGTCGCATGGAGCGGCTCAAGTTTTTGGAGCAGAGGCAAGAGCGCTATGCTAATGGCAATTTTTGGTTTTCCTTTTTTCTCGTTTTTTTTGTGTGTTTGCTCCAGCATTTAACCGAAGCTTTGTTGTTGGTGTTGCCGTTGATTCTGTTTCGTTTTCTATCTACACTACGCGCGCGTTGGGTGGTGTCGTGGAGTTGTGCGGGGCTGCATACGCTACATATTACATACTTACATACGTACATATTTATATGTACATATTTATATATTTATTACTGTGTGCGTATGAGACACATACACGCGCCATGCTTGACGCAGCTGATTTTTTCTGTATTTTGGAATTCGGGATTTTAAAATGTGAAGTTTTTTCCTACTACTACTTATTTGCGTACGCACCCATACACGCAATAGCACATGTATTAAGCTATATGTTTGTATGCGTGCAACTAGAAGGGTGTTTCCGGCACAACGAACCAACAACAACGACTAATAGTAGCAACAGGAGCATTAAAAAAGCCTGCAGCTTGACGATGCGACGATCCCGCGAAGTGAAGCTAGTGCGTAGTATTTGGCGCTGATGCGGCTGGGCGGACGGGTGCGTTGGAAAATATTTCGCATATGTTTGCCCAGATGAAGTACAGGCGCGCGCGACGAAAGGCAAAAGCGCTGTAGTAAGTAGTAGAAAGTAAGTATGTGTAAAAAAGGTGAGTTTGGGTGGAGAAGTGGAATTTAATATGACACAGCTCGAGGCTGCGGGCGAGCATCCCGAGGAGAGGCTAATGAGCGGAGGATGTGTTGTTCCACGTACATACATACCTACGTATGTATTTAAAATATACACATAGTGCGTGCGCACAAACATACGCGGACTCAAATATGTACATATGTAGGTAGGTATGTGCTTTTAAATATATGTAGTAAATGAACGAGACTTGGCATACAACCAAACGCAATTAGACAGGCGCTTTTACGGCGTATGGCATTGCGTGTTTTAGTTTGTGGGGATGTGCGTGGGGCTGAATGGGTACGTATATGTGTTTAGTGGAGAGTGCGTCTAATATAGAAAAGCAGGCGTTTGAGATAAAAATTAGGCAAAGGGTAGTTTTTTAATGATTTTAACGACGATGCCACATGTACGAGTGAGCGAACTACACTATGTGAGGACAAAAATTTAACAAACATGTATGTACTTATATGTAATTTATGAAAGTACAGGATATCTATGTATTGCCTTAGTTAATACATATACGTACATACTTGGCGTGTGTCGTGTGTGTATATAGGTACATATGTACCCTGCAGGGAAAGCTACTATCTAGTAGTGAACTAGAATTCCACCAGCTAGATTTTCAGCTGATCTAGTGCCCTTCCTTCGTTTTTCCATGCTAGCGACTGCTATTTTCAGCATGACGATGCCCTACGAAATGTCAAATGTCCGACTTATGCATGAGCCATAGTACCATAATATCTGTTTACGGAATAGTATGCCGATTCATCACCCGTGAAGGAGCAAGTAAGTATGTCATTTTGCTCGCGCTGCTCCGACAGTCGCAATGAGCGAGTGAGCAAAGAACTAGCTTGCCATTCGAGAGATCCGAGGTTCGGATCCTCGGGCAGCGATGCTTCTTTTTCTTTCTTCTTAATGTAATTTTTTAATTCATGTCTTTTTTTAAATTTTATTGTTTTACTATCGGTTTCACGAAAGAAATTTAAGTGAAAAATAATTTTTTTCTGTCATTTTCCATATTAAATTCAAGTAAAAAAATTAATTTTCAATTAAATTACTTTCGTGAAACTGGCTTTTAAAAAACAATTTTTTTTTCAATTTCAATAATTTTTAAGATATTAAAGTATTAAGGTTTGTTTCCAAATGAAAGTAATCCATATATTTGTGATTTATATTTAATTTAATTTAATTTGAAAAATCTTGTCCAAGTGGACTCGAACCTGCGATCTCGGAACCAGAAGCGGTAATCTTCATGCCTCACCACAACCGACACTTGTAAGAAAATCAATTAATTGCGTTTTAGTTTTGGCTTTGGGAATTCAAATGCGGATGTCGCTGGTCGCATAAATTGTTCGAAATTGTCGAACTGGTAGGCCATCGCTTTAGCTCATACCAGTTTATGAACAGGTATTTGTACTGACTAGGTTGGCTTTTCACTGCAGGGTACGTTCATGCGTACGTGTGTGGAGTTGGGCATATGAGTAAAAGACTTTGGTGGGTACTTTCGCTTAAAATTTTTGTCAAAACAATATGGCGTACATTAGGGTCGGCCAGTTTTCTTCCAGAAATCGGACTTTGGATGTTTCAGCAAATTCTCCAAAAAGATTACAATATGCCTAGATATGAGTTTTTGGAAGCACAGGTGGGAATTCACTTAAGGAGACGACTGCCAAAAATATATACACTTAGTCTATAACAGCACTCCAGGTTTTAGTCAGAAATAGTAACACTCAGTCCGGCACATAGTACTGAAATATTGTAAACGTGTGTACGGGAAAGACTTCTCACTATTTCTGACTAAATCCTGGAGTATTAGAACAGACTAACTTATTATTCTTTATCACTGTTTAATATCTGCAGTAGATGTGAAAGACGCATATATTTTTAAATGAAAGCCTACCTTAAAAGTTCCACTCTTGACTGGCGCCATAACCGCTTCAACGATTTTGGCCGCGTCCAATAAAATACGTTGGTGCCAACTGACGGATTGAAAACGCCAGTTGGGAGCATATAATTATCCGCCTGCTCCTTGTAACGCAGAGGGAACCTTCCCCTTGCGCTGATACCATCAGTGAAGGCCACATGGTATACTTTCAGGACTGGGACGTTTTTGTACAATGGTACGACTTGACGAAGGCACTGTATTTGAATTCTCTGCACTACGTCTGTGTAGTTGTAAGGCTTATAGAGCTCATTGTAGCATCTTTACGGCTTCGTAAATTTTCCCCAGAATCTTTTTCACGAATACTCCAAGAAGAAGGCCCCTACATCCAAAAGTAATCCACAAAAGCTGCTTTCTCATCCACCACAATAGAGGAATTAAGCATTTCAAAACTATTTGAGCGGAATGTGGGTGTGACTAAGGTCCTGTTTGTTGTATGGCTATGAAAGTAGATTCCCATCTCGCTTATAAGCAGCTGAATGGTTGATCGAGTGCTTTCTTAATTACAGCTATCTCTAAAGGAATAAATTTGGAGTTAATGGATAGTTTTCGACAGAAACCTCCTCCCGCCTGTCATCAAGTTTCGATCTATCCGTGTAAAAGTTCATCGGCCCTTCATTATTTGCTGGTGCCTCTCACGCACTCATTCCTCGCGGCGAGGTGAGTGGTTAAAGAGATCCCTGGGAACAAACTTATAACATATTAGAACATCCAAATTTAGAGTCGAGTAACATCCCTGTGTCTCCAAAGCCCGATCGCAGCGCGCGTTGCAGCGGGGAGAGACACGAAATCCCCAAACACAAAATCCCCAGCTTCAAAAAAATCCCCAAATACTTTATCCCCAAAATCAAAACCCCCAAAACCAAAATCCCCAAACACGAAATCCCAACATTTTTTTGGTGACAGTGACACAAAATCCCCAAGCTTTTGAATAAATGATATCGCCGATCATATAAACAATAGCGCAAACCGAGCTTACCTTTGTTCTGATTCGTAGTAACATACACCCGATTTACATGATTCAATTACTACTTGTTCATTCTTTTTTGTGTTTTCTATTTGCTTTTACACTCTTCAATTTTCTTGAATTCAAGTTTTTCGTTATTTACATGGGAAACAATGAAAATGTCAAAAGCAAAGCAAGAAACTTGAAACGATGTGACGGTACAGACGCATGTGTACTCTTCACTTTTCTTCTCACCCTCTCTTTTCCACTTGCAAGCAGCATTGAACCCATGGCACAATAAACAGGTGAAGTGATAAAACAGCTTCCTCGCTTTATTTTCTGTCATTCGGCTATCTTAAGCTGGGATCACACGATTTGTAAATTTGTACAGATTTGTATATTTTGTCAGTTACAGAGTGAGGTTTTTTATTACGCTTAACTCATTATCGATACAAATTTCTAGACAACACCACTCTATGGCTGCCAAAAGTACAAATCGTGTGCTCCCTACTTTATACAAAATTTGGAAGGCAAATTTTCCAATAATCTATATAAATCCATTTTCACGCTCTAACTACTTCACCTGGTATAATTTCACCATGACTTGAACCAATTTCAATTTATGGCAATATTTATATGTATATTTATGTGTATATATACAATACCCATACCGTTATATTGTTACTAGTTTTTTCGCTATTTGCACTTTCGCATAACATTTCGTCATACGCTTTATAACGTTTGCCTGTAACTATAATTGTAAAAAGCATTATTCTGAAGTATGTTTTGTGCGAAAGATTATTTGAATTTTTTATTAAAATTATAAAGCTTGTCAAAATGGCTAAAAGTGTCTCTCAGCAGTTCTACCTTACTATATTTGTATCATGGGTACTAATTTGAAAAACAATGAAGTTTGTATTTATTTAAGCTCATGTAAAATATATTCATAAGTTATTGCGACGTATTGCATTTTCTTCAATTTTCATTTACCTAATAAATATTTGTGAAGTCATTACACAATTTGTTTTGTTTTTGTTTTTAGAAATAATGTCGATTATAGAGTCCTCATTTTCTGTGTGGAATACATTCAAATTAGGTTTAAAATCGCGGCGATTTCAAACCTAACTTGAATGTATTTCACACAGAAAATGGGGAGTTTGTGTTTGGGGATTTTGATTTTGGGGATTTAGATTTTGGGGATTTCGATTTGGGGATTTTGATTTTGGGGATTATGTGGTACACCCGTTGCAGCGCTTAGTCTGCAGAATTGAAGGGTGCTAGACGTACAGTAGTCAGAGTGAGAGTGAATTGAAGTTCACCATTGATTTCAAGGCATGCCGAATTCTACAAGGCCAGGACCACAGAGGCTTAGCTTAGGCATAATAGGACCTGGAAATAATATGTAGGAGAGAGTCGCCCATCTCGTACCAACGGCTTTCACAGAGCAGTAGAGGGAATTTTTCTATGACTTCTTTCGATATAAAATTCAATCCAAGATCTGGATTATATAAAATTTTCAAGCTTCCAAACATGTTCATTTTACTAAAATTAACGGCAAATCCATCTATTCGCTTTTCATGCCATGCCATACACAATGATTTGAAAGCCCCTCCCGCTAGATTCCTCCAGCAGGTCTTTTACGATCACAGTCCGTAGAAGGGGAAGACGTTGGGAGTACCTCTGTTCTATCGGCATACACCTCCGCTCTGCTGCGACTATTCTGTTACAGAGCGCGCGGGTGTATAAGTCTGACGGACGGTTTAAAGCCCAAGCTTATCGAGGGATCTGGCTGTTGACTCCGCGTATGTTACCAGAGCTTGGAAAGAATTTTGTGAGTAACGGCCGGTCCAGGTTTTGTAAAAGAAATCTTATACTGATTCTAAGAATGTCAGATAACATTTTCACGGTTATTAATTTCTTGTCGGAACAAAAGAGCCAATGAAAGCATTTTGGCAGAATTAATTTTTCTAAAATATTTCAACTCAGGTATTTTTAAGGGAGGGTCAGTCCAGGTTTGGGCGAAGTATATAACTAATGAACTATTTTTATGTTAAGTTAGGGATGGTAGATCAGACAGAACCTTAGTTGAAAAACCTGGCCAGTACGTATGTATAAACATAATTATATGTATCACTATTCGAAACGACCTCAATTCCGAAAATTAAACAGCCCTTGAATATCTTTTCTTTCTAAGAGGATCCCATATTACAGCCTATTGTAGTACGATCCACAAAGTGTAGTCTTAAGAAATTTATGGCGATTGTTGTAGTTGTTGTTATGTAAGTAGTTTTCTATTTTAATACCGTTTCTAATTCCGTACTTTCGGTCACAGCTAAATCACCTACAAAGCTTGGGCATTTAACTTTTTAGCATCATTGGCAATTTGTTCTCTGTCGACTTCATCGAACTTCAGTGAGTAAATTGAATATGGTGCAGATCAATTGATTCATACGGTTGAAGGTAACGGCAATACCTCTTGCAGTAAGTGAACATTTGCAAAAAATGACGAAACATTGTCTCTTTACCTCGGGGATCTATACGTGTTCTGCCTTTATTCCGAAAATGTACTTTCAGCACTGTATAAGTAAGTGTGCTAATTTAACTTGCTAAAAATTTCTTTTGCTTTTCTATTTTTTCCATTGTACTCATATGGTTTTCGCGCTCACCACACTTCCTTGCGCTCATGTAAGCACTCTTTCCATCTCACTTCCATCATCAACTCTGGCAATTTTTCATTTTAATTTTCATTAGCGTGTACCTTGAGCTTCTTGTGATTTTTTCTAAAATTCCGCACATGTTCCTACTCGTACTTTGAAATTATGTAATGAGCGTATAAAATGTAGAAACGCAGCAACAATACTAGCAACAACAACGAAATAAACACCGCAAAGGTTGCATGTAGAGCAACCTAAAAAAAGATGAAGATGAAACTTTTTCGTAATTTTTCAATTTGACAACGGAAATTGCCTAGGGAGGTGACATGCACACACTCACGTACCTACATAAACAGTGTAATGTGTTTATCTATATGTTAGTATATTAAGTGTAAGTAGTGCCGCTTGCCACATAGATGTACATATGAACAAAGGAGTACATATGCAGAGGAGTCTCCCAACCACCCAACCACCTAACCTTTCCCACGATCGCAAGTTTCGGCATGTGTAAAGTAAACACATACACCCACACATGCGCGAGCATGCGAGTGTATGTATGCTACGCTTCGTTTCGTTCTTTCTAATAATTAATTTAAAACTTTTTCTTTTAGATTGAACAAAAATGTTGCTTTTTTGCTTCCGCCCTTTTGTCTCAGCGTTTGT
>JAPVRG010167854.1:0-17908 GCA_029783565.1 Rhagoletis cerasi | reverse complement strand
CCTTATTTGTTTTAATTGTTATGTCCAAATAGTTTATTTTTCCTTCGCTTTCCTTATCCATAGTGAAATTTATATTCGTGTGTTGGTCGTTGAGATAGCCTAGAATTTGTTCTTCCTTATTTCCCGTTACAAGACATATGATATCATCGACGTATCTTGCATAGAATTTTACTCCCAGGTTTGTTGTCAGCTCCGTCATATATTTGTCTTCTAATTGTTGCATGAACACTTCCATTAAAATTGCAGATGTGGGATTACCCATCCCTAGCCCGTTAGTTTGCCTATATATTTTGTTATTAAACTTGAAGTAGTTTTGGTCTAGTGTTACCCTTAATGTGTTCACGATTTCCGTTGCTATGTTCTTGTCCGTTTTTTCTAGCAAAGTTTTATTCAAGATGGTAACTGTTTCCGTCATTGGTATCGATGGGTAAAGATCCTTAACATCAAATGATACAAATTTCGCATCTTTGGGTATATCTAGCGATTTCATCCTTTCAATTAACTGCATTGTGTTTGTAACTGTGTATTTGTTGGGTAGCTCCAGTTTTTCCTTCAGCAACGATTTTAAATTTTTCGATAGTTTGTATCCTGGTGCAGATTTATGATTGATAATTGGTCTCATCGGATTTCCTGGCTTGTGTATTTTTGGGAGTGCGATCATTGAAGGGGCTGAAGGATTCATTGATGTCATTGTATATGCTTGCCTTGGATTGCAGGTACTTGATATAATTTTCAAAGGAATATCTGTCAAAAAAGCTGTAACTAATTTTAAAGTCGGCTTTATTTTAACCATTAATACGCCCCTATATTTGCATAATCAGTCTGGTCCAGTGGATAGCGTAGTCTTATTCAAAAGACACTTTGCTCTACATATTCGAGTTTTTACCGCCAAAAGGACTCTTTCACTATTTTTTTCTGTTTTACTTTTAATTAAAAACACTTCGATTTTATTTGCCTTATTGATTTCTAAATTTAAGCAATACCTATTTTTAACAGTTACATTATAATTTTGTTCATGATTTCTTATTAACAGTAAGTATAACTGTATAGAAAATATGTAAAATAAAACCGGTGTATCCGGTTTTTTCTTAATTTAAAAATGGGCAACCGTTTTTTTTTCAAGTTGCCATTTTTTGAATAACTTGAAAACCGTGTTTCGAAAAAAGGCGAATAATCGAACACCCTAATAGATATAGTCCTGGTAAAATAAGTAAATACGCACTGAAATTGTGAAAATACATACTATTATATCTAATATAACAATAATAGATTCGCGCTTACTGAATATGTTAGTTTTCGGCCGAGCTTCTTCTCCAATCTGTGGCATGTAGGTTGATATTGTCACACAAAAAGGAGGGACTTACAGTTTCACGCCGACTGCATTTCCAGTTTCTCTTTCTGACGTCGGGATTTTTTAAAAGACTTTGAATTTCAAAGATATGATTAATTTAAAAAATTATTTTAAAAATTCAGTGGAATGTAGAATAAATAAGAAAACTCTGTAGATTTGAAAAAGACTCAAAAGGTTTGGTGCACAGGAAAGGTATTGAATATATCCTTTTAAATTTTGAATATCCTTGAAAATTTCGAATATTTTTTTCTTTCAAAAATTAAATGTAAACATTGCTATTTTTTAACAAGGTTATTGAGCTTTGTACCACGATTTGTTTTTAGGAAAAATGGATAGCAATCACAGGGTTCAAGTTTAAATAGCGGCGAATCAGCTGCACTTGATAGGAGTAGATTGTATAAGGAAATGGATTAGCAACAACAGCTTTCGGGGTGTACATATGTAGCTAGGTTGTTAGCGCTGCTGGCTTTGTACATCGATGATGCGGTTTCGATCCCTGCTGAAGTCTAGAAAAAGAAGTCTGATGAGGAGATGTGGTGATCTCCGAAATAGCAGCTATAACTTCTACCGCTTAGACTGTGTTGCTTTTTCCATTTTTCCTAAAAACAAATCGTGTACAAAGCTCAATAACCTTGTTAAAAAATAAATATAATTACGCCACAATAATAAAAAAAACAAAAGTAAACATTGATATTTTCACCATACTATCCTCGAATTTTGTCCTTCCTAAAAATGACTTTTCAAAGTGCCTTTAAAAAATCGTAACGTCAAAGAGAGAGTTTAACTATATTTCGCCCCTGGTTTTGCCAGCATATTGATTGTTTCGTGTTTTGAAATTTTTTGATATTTGGCGCACGGTGATTTATATTTAGTACACCATAATTACTTAAATACTTTTGTTCTTAGTTTGTAATAAACACTATTTTGCCCATCACTGCTCCAAAGGCTAGTCAACTTGACTAGTTTTAACCTAAACATAAGTTTTATTTATTAATCCGAAACTCAAATACAAATAATAACGGTTATTTTCCAAGCAATAAATAAAACTCGTTAAATAACTACTAATTAAATACTATTTTTTTGATAAAACTTTTAAACATGATTCATACTACATATCGAGCCCTAAGCTCGAAAAAAATATAAACGACTTTTTTTGCTCTTAGAGCAGCCAAGTAAATTTTGCATTATGTTATTTTCATGGTTAGCGCTCGGTATAGTAATGAATGTTACGTATACGCCCCATACTACAGTGGAGAAAAACGTGTTGGCATTAATTTATTAAAGTGTTTTTACTCGAATGGACCGGACACTCAACCACACAAAAGGTACAAAATTTGGTCGAATAGAAACCTTTTTTAAATAATCCGACACCTGCTTACGCGTTTAAAAAGCTGTGTAAAATAAGCGCGAGATAAAAATTAAACTCAATAATTTTCAAAACCAAAAGAACAACACAAAAAATGTGACTTCCGCATCGCACTTAAGTGAATTATGTATGAATAATGTGTTTGTTTTAGTCGAAGCACTTTAAAAACCTTTCACTTTCCATCCGCTATACAAATTAACTTAAAATTCGTAAGAACAATAGCAACAGAGTGGCATTCCGTTTTCCGCATCAGTAGATTCCACGCAGTGCAAACGATCTCAAAATGTTCATTTCCCCTAAAGACTATCGCAGCGAGAACTCCTCGAACTTTGCACTCGAGCTGAGACAACAAAACACATCCGGTCTACTTATCGCCACAGACACATCAACAGCAGCGCCAAATACAAAATCATCCGCACATCCGCTACAACTAATCCGTTCAGCTGCCACCATTAGCCTTGAGCTGCTACAACAGACTTTGAATTTGAACGGAAATACAACAAGCTACGCGCCGCTGCTCCCACCACCAACACCAACAGCAATTTTCACCTACGAGCACAACAATGAAAGTGCGGTCGATGGCAATGACACTTATGTGGTAACGCCGCGCATAAGTTCCGAGATTCCAATTTGGCTTATACCCTGTTACAGTGTGATATTCTTCTTTGCCATTGTCGGAAATTTGTTGGTGATATCAACACTCGCACAGAATCGTCGTATGCGTACCATAACGAATGTGTTTTTGCTTAATCTCGCCATATCAGACATATTGCTGGGCGTACTCTGTATGCCGGTGACGCTGGTAGGCACGCTGTTGCGCCATTTCATATTCGGCGAGTTCTTTTGCAAACTCATACAATTCTCGCAAGGTGAGTAAGAAAATGATTGTGACAGGAAGTGAATATTTGCGCATAAAGTTATTTTCAATAATGTGTGCTTATGTTGTGATGTATTTTCTGTATCCAGAAGTCAGAGGTTTGCTTGGATATGTGTCAAGTTCTCGAAAAGTTTACACTCATTGTGACTGAAAGGAATTTTTCTTCTGCGAAAATTGCCACAGCATAAATGAATTCCCCGTCGTGCAAACGGATTTTCAGCACATGGAAGGGGTGGCACTTTTGATTTATTTTACAGCTGGAAACAAATGTGGCAGTCTTCCCGTCCTGTGTGAGAATGTTTGTTTGTGCGTCCCCAGAGCACGGCTGGAAAATATTGTAACGATACTCTTTCCTTCGCTGCGGTTACAGTATTCTACCCTTCCAATGAAATTAGATACTTTTGTATGTGTTTATTTATATTTCTTGCTAACTCCAAATGCCCAGTGCAATAAATTAACGAAAGCGCAAGAAAAATAGGTCGCATTTACTGGGCAGGGACTACGCTAACTAACGGTTTTTCGTATAAAGAATACATAGCTCAGTGATGTGTAAATAACCAAAATAGCTAGTTACTTTAAGAGACCCCTTAGGCATAGCAAAAAACTGCTTCCAAGTGCGTATCTGTATGTTTTTATCAAAATTGTGCGTCACAAAAATGAAGATAAAGCATTATGTGCCGTGTTTTTGACATTTCTTCGTTTCGTTCTTTTCAAATTCTTACTGCATAGTCTCTAATTTGGGATTGAAGAAACTTTTCTTTTTTACGAGCTTTTATTTAACTTCACTTGTATGTATGTCCTGGAATTTCACAATCAATATTTCACCAACTTCCCGATGAGCTAGAGATTTGTAACTTGAAACTTAGCTCACAATCCAATGACAATGCAACAAGAAGGACGAATTAATCCACTAGATGACTAGGAGGCGCAGGAGTTGAGGCATGTGGGAAACCCGTATTTATGGTCCGTTTGGTGCATATTTAGCAAATACTTTTTTTACTATTAACTTATAAAGCATAAAAATGTTGCCTTTAGTTCTCTCGTATTGTCTCCCGTTGTTCATTACGCTTACATTAGGGTGGACCTTATTTTAAATAACAAATTTGCATGGGTTCCATTCACCGTCACAATTAGTGAACATTTATGAAAATAATAATCGAAACAAGGTTAGATATCGTTAAGGCGTGCCTAAAATCTTTTAAATTTAGTGCAGATACGCTCGAACATATAAAACAGTTTACGGCTAAAAATTGCATCCAGTACTAACAAATTTTTGTTTTTTGTGAAAAATTGTGCTAGAATAACTCAGTGATAGGAGCGACCAGTATGTTTCCCTCTATGTATTTATATAAAAAAAAATATTTATTCAAGTAGGTAGGCGTTGTGGCCAATGGTAACTATAGCTGAGTACCACCCCTGCATGGTTGCAAGCCATGCAGAGTCCGCAAAAAAATACCGAAAGTACTGTCCGGAGGATGCATGTGACTAAGCCGAGCATCATTTAATCTGCCATCAAATTATAACTTAAGAAAGTTATATTACATGGTAGTTGAGAAGTGCATGTGCAAAAATTTCACAAATATAATGAAGGACATTTTTGTACATGC
Organism: Rhagoletis cerasi; assembly: GCA_029783565.1. Lineage (NCBI taxonomy): Eukaryota > Metazoa > Arthropoda > Insecta > Diptera > Tephritidae > Rhagoletis > Rhagoletis cerasi. The sequence continues at coordinate 12,707 of JAPVRG010167854.1, read as the reverse complement.
AGCATTACATAGCATGCATTTAGGCGCCTGGTGTTAGCAATCGTGCCTAAACAGTGCTTTTAACGCAAAGTCTCCGAGACCCCTTACGAAATGTGGTAAGTTCAGCGTTCCACCGTAGGACTGCTCTTACCTGCCTGCTCTTCTCAGTGGCCACACTTCCTCAAGCTTTCGTTACCTTGCGTGTCGTTTCTTCAATTGATTTCAAATCTTTTTCTGATGCATCCCCCGGACAATGCTTTCGGAGTTTTTTGCGGCCTCTGCATGACTTACAATCAGCCTATAGTTACCATTGGCCACAGTGCTTACCCTCAATTTTTGCTTGAATAAATATTTTTTTTATATAAATACATAAATGCAAACATACTGGTCTCCCTCTCACTGAGTTATTCAGATCAAATATCTGATATATGGATTTATCGTCCAAGACCATTCAGCTTTTGATATGATCGGTCATAACTTTTTTGGTTAGGGTTTAAACAATCACTTTTGTCTTCTGTTGGTGAAAAAAGTAAGTTTGTTACCTACTTGCTGTATTACCAACCCAGCGAGAGTTTCACTTGGTTCTACCCCACATAGTTCTACTATATAATTCTGTAAAACTTGACTCGGCGTGCTGCACAAATATGTGTGTATATAACTAATCGTATGGCAGGCAAGCCGATAACACAATGGCCTTGAGAGCGTAATTCTCCAAGCATCATACATTCGACCGAATGCGGCGCTCGGTATTTACGTCCCACTTAATTAGAGGATCTTATCACAAGAAGTTCTTCTAAGTCCAAAAATGCACCCACGATATACCAAAGCACCCTAAATTATTATTAATTGAAGATTCAATTTGATGAAAATAATTTCAGTCATACATAGAAGAGGCATTTCTTTACCATTAAATATCTACATACTTTTTCTGCTTCTTTATCCTTGATTGGGAAATGAATCCATCCCCTGTATACATAGGTGAGGGTAGCACCTGCATGAAGAACTTCCAACGATCCGGCCAGGCGCCTCGAGCTCGAGGGGCCCCCGAAGTTTATGGTCAGAAAAAATCGAATACTCATTGAAGTAAAACTGTTTTCACCGCATGGGCTAATGCAGTAACTTTCATTGGCAGCTCAAACCAGAAACAAAAAGCAGAAGCGAAATTTAAGGACGGTGAAGGCTTCGGCATAGCCTTTCATGAACATAATAATATTTAGCCTTAACCGATTACTTAATTATTAATCAGTTGTTTAGGAGCTACGCATTATACCAAAATGATTGTCACTGTGAACTTTTTGTTTATGAAAAGTAAATAGGGGCATTTTGATTAGAAACTCATATCTGCACAATCAAGCTGTGTGCCTCGATCTTTTACATGTTCACTGTAAACTCTTTCGGTCGCCTATTCTAAATTTTTAGCGCCGCCATGATTGCTTCCGCCAGGGGCCTTGGGCCGTTTTGATACGCCACTGTATAGTCAAGTTTTCTCCGAAATCAGAAGGGCAGCTGGTTTAGAGCCTCAACCGAGCTATGCCTGAACGTTAGTATTCGTAGGTGCAAGTCAAGTTATAAAATAGTTTTTCTCCACCTTATTACAATTATTTTTTACAGTAATTCAAAGTTTCGACTTAGAACAACTTCAACCGTGATATTTTATCTTATTAACTCCTACTAGAGCGGTGTTTTTTAACCGGTTTTGAATAAATGGCATTCAGAGGCTTAAAAAAGTAAAAAAAAAAATTGTAAGCAGCAATTTTTATTAGCGGTCACCGAAAACTAAAATCTGCTGTGAATAAAGGGGGAAGAGTAAATACTAGGGTGATTGACACAGTTTTTCCAAACCGGTTTTTACCGGTTTCTTCAAAAAATTTTTGGCGTTTTTTTTTAATCTTAGACTTGTTTGCTTTTTTCATTTTTCTTAAAAAACAAATCGTGGCATAAAGCTCAATAACACTGTTGAAATATATTTATATTCTACAATATCTGATTCCAGTGGGGAGCTCGGACTCCGATTAAAGATTTGATTTAGGAAATGATTTAATTAGAAATATGTGTGTACTAAAAATCCGAAGATATTTCAGGAAAGAAATTAATTGAAGTTTGTATTTTAGAAAATAACTACTCTTAAAAAGGCGAGGTTAAGGTTTTATAAAACTAAGGAAAAAATCATTTGATCCCAAAACTCTTAAATATTTATTAGATTTAATGTTTTCTATACTATCAATCCAAATTAATTTGAACTTATTCCATTTAGTTGTCTTTTAACTGAAAGCCTTACCTAACTTGAATAGTTGTATGTCATTTTTGGCTTTCATTTCTGACTAACTGTAAGTGTTATCCAAGCACGAAAAACTAAGAGCACATAACTTCAAATTGCCGTTTTTCAAATAACTCGAAGACCGGTTTTGAAAAAAAGTCGAATAATCGAACACCCTAGTAAATACATTATGTTTCATGAATATCAAAATTGTTGCCAAAAAAAGAAAATTGAAAAAAATTTTTAAACGTAGCAGTATCCCCTTGGGGTTTGACTACTATGAAGAAATACTAAAATTGGGACATAATTCGGTTAAGGTTCTAAAATAACTGCTCTCCTGAGGAAGTAAAATCCGACCCTGTTTCAAAGATGGCGGCGATTTTATCATTCAAGCCTAAGTCCATATTCTTCTTTTTTTAACCTTGAACTCTGAATTAACGCTGTTTTAGGTATTTAAGCGAAAAATATAGGTCAACGAAATTTTTGCGGCAGAGCTTTTGAAACATGATTCTTATAAAATGTTTTCCATAGATTCAGAATCTGTTCTCAAATTATTCCGTTGGCTCCAGTATTCGAGATATTTGGAAGCAAAAGGCTAAAAATCGTATTTTATTAATTCTTTTAACTTTTGTAGTAGAATAACGATGCAGTGAGAAATTTTCTCAATAGCATAAAAAGAGAGCTTAAATGTTAATCTTTTATCCCAAAAGGTAAAAAAAAATTGGTTCCGCAAACATTAGTCACAGAAACAATTTTTTTTTCTATTAAAAAATTTGGCGAATGCAATTTCATCATATCCATACCAATTTTTTTTTAAGTTGTCTTATTGTAGGTGCTAAATAGTAAGCCGTTCGAAATATATTTCCAATTCTAAAAACGACTTTAAACTAATATGAATGATTATAATGTAATGTTTGACCAAAAGGTACAAAATTTCGACGTGCTTATATTTTTCTTATTATTTATAGACTTTCGAAACATAGACTGAGATCATAAAAGTTAACTAGTACAAACTAGGCAAACATTTCAGCATAAATTTTGTACTAGAAAAAAATTATATTCCAAATCTATATCCTTCTACGGAAGCTCAAAAAATGCCGAAAAATAGTTATTTTTACCACTTAAATAGCAGATATCTCTAAAACTAGAGCCAATTGATTAATTTGCAGGTCAGATTCTGTTTCTACAGAAAACCCCAAACACGAACCATTGGTCACTGGTTGTGCCATATGCAGTTGTTGTAATTTTGCCGGCCTGTGTAATTTTTCTTTTTTGTTGTGTTGCATTTGCTCTTTGGCATTTACTTTTTCTCTTCATACATATTATGTCTCACTTCTATCTGCATACGCTTCTCGCTATTTACCCAAACAAATGGTGTCTGACCATAAATTTCGGGCGCATTTATTATCCAGTATTTATGTGTTTAATGCTCCGCTAAGATTATACATAAATTTTGCTTTTGTGCTTACCGTTAAATGAATATCTTTTTTTCCCGCTAGTGTAATTATAATGCAGACTTTTTTCTTTTGGGAATAATTATATTATACTGATTTATATTTTCTTTAAGATTCATACATTAGACATCCTTAACAAAATAATTATAAATTATTACGGGGTGAGAGGGTACGACACACAATGGGACTACAGCACACAGATGCATAGCAAAAAAAATACAGCTAACCCAAATCAAAAAGAATTTTTTAAGAAAATGCATATTTGCAGTCATGAAACGAGCTTAAAGTAGATACAGTTAAAAAATATCTTTGTAAGAAAAAATTTTGATTATGTCACAAATAATTTAAATTAATTTTTCTACTAGCGCGGACATATAATGGGCCAGTTTATCTAATACATCTGTGCTTCAAATTTTTATATATCTACAGACACTTGACAAGACACTTGACTTGACACTTGAAAGTCTGCATAATTTTTGTGTGTATACAATTTTTCGAGTGCTCAATTTAGAAAGTGATATTTAAAAATGCCCAAGGAAACGAACTGAATTATTGTTAGTACAAAGTAAACATTAAGTATGCGTTTCATATTTTAAATAATTCCAGCTATGAAAAACGGCGAGTTCAGCACGTTTTATACTTTTCATATACACATCTCCTTTAAAATTTTTGGAATTTTTTATTATATAGAAAATCACTTTGATATGTACATTAGGGCGAAGTAATTTGTTCGAGCAAAATTTTGGAAGAAAGTGTATAGCAAATTCAAATTCTACGATTAATTCTAAGCAAAAATAAAAATTACGTTCGACCCTCACAATTTTCAAAAGAAAAAGCAGTATATTGTAACTTTTTTGTTCGAAATTTTTTTTCGGGTTTTTGAAGCAGTTTCTCAAATATGAAGAAAACACGAAATTTTGTAAATGAAAAATTTATTTCGTTTAGAAAAAATTCAAATTCACTGCTTTTTGTTTTAAAAATTGGGGGGTCAAACGTAATTTTTGGTATAAAGTTTGTTTATCATTTTTGCTTTGAATCGAACGTAGAATTCGAAATTCTCAAACAATTTTTTCGAAATGGAATTACTCTGCCCTAATGTACGTACATAAAATACAGACTATGCAATATGAAAAGAAATTGGAAGAAGATGTAGATACACTGCAGCAAAATTTAGAGACAGTCTGGCAAAGCGCTAGTTCCACCCTACAAATTTAAAAGCTGTTTCCGAACTACTGCGAAACGCCTGCAGAGCCGGACATTTGAAACTTGCGATGTGCTAGGGACGCTGTCGTCAAAGTTTCTCACATTTAGCATGTGGAGGCTAAGAAGTAAATGTACAATGACTCTAACATCGTTGGTAGCGAGTTTAAATCGCGGTGGAGGCAGTTAGATAATTTTTTCAAAAGATATTGACAAATAACTGCAAAATGTACCAAGAAACACGTTTTTCGAAAAAATCTCGAAAACGCTTCTTTGAAAAAAAAAGAATGGGTATTATTTTCATGTTCAGCGACCTAAAATTAGTTAAGAAAACATTTTTTTTCTTAGGTTAACGCGATTACGTCAAAATTTGTCGACTAGTGTTATTTACGTATCCCAACAAAAATAAATTCAATTTAAACAGTGTCATGTTGTTATTGAGTTGCGATTTTTTTACAATATCGGTAATTCATTCCTCATGTGGTATATTTTTTGACCTCTTAGGAATTTTCCAGGGCCTTTCGGGATTTTTCAGGACTTCCTTAGTTTAGATATCGGCATTCTTGGGATTTTTCCGGGACTTTTCGGGTTTCTTTGGATTTTATTTTTTTACAAGATTTTTTCGGAGCGTATTTATTGGAAACTTATGGTACTTTTGGGAACCCTTTGGGCTTTTTACAGATTCTGTTTATTTTTCGTGACCCTTAGGAATTCTATGGAATTTTTCGCGTTTTTCCGGGATGTTGCGCGATTCTTCTTGTTTAGTTTTTCGGGACTGCCAGTGCTTTGTTTTTCGAAAACTTTGAGATTTTTGGGGGCTTTCCGAGATTTTTTCGGAAACTTCGAGGTCTAAAGGTACATTTAAATCTTAGCTATATGCTGGTCTTTTTAGAAATTTAATCCTTATTTTTAACCGACTTCTTATATAAACAGAATACTAAAATTTATATTTATGAAAGTTGTGAAACATTTAAACCGTGAGTTAATCGTAGTTCAGTAAATTTTCATGTTAAAATTAACATCCATGATCCATGTACATACTTATATAAATACTTATATTTATTAGATTAAAATATTTTCCATCTGTAAAGATTTCTCACTAAGCAGTATAATAACAAGGTTAGTTCACCGTTTACTGTTAATAAAAGAGCACTGCTACTTACTTCCTAACTGCTATTATATGAATTTAATTAGCGAAAGAAAGCAAGGCAGCTAGTCACTTCAAATAAAATTTTGATTGTTGAAATCATCAAGTGTACGCCATAGAAAAGCTTATTACCAGCTTTCACCATCTGCCGCTCGAAGGTTCCTCCATTTGTGCTCGGCCAAGCACTTAGTAAAATGTGTGAAGTGCCATTTGGTTTTTCTTTTCATATATTCTGGCAGAGAAATGCTAATAATTTCTATTTCTCTTGGCGTTTCAAGTTTACGTAAAGAGTAAGCGTCCAAAACCTAAACCTTAAGCTAATGGAAGAATTAGATTAGGTTAGAGTGGCTGCTACCGCGCAAGAAATGTACGGAGGCACATTTAGGTTGAAAAAGACCGGTTATGACAACACCTTCATTCCTTTTCTTAGAAATTGAGTCACCGAATGCGCAGAAAATCGAGAACATTCGCTAAATTTAAGTTGGCCAAACGCTACATAAAGTACTTGTTATTTGCGCGTCTTAACCAAGGAAGGACAACGGACTTTATCCTTGTATCTGCAGCTGTGGCAAAAATCGTCGGATAGATATCTTATCCTCTTACCACCTGCGCCCATAAGGAAGTGTCCAGTTATTACACCAACTACCAATCTTTGTGAGAAGCCACCGAGTCGTATGAGAGCTTTCCAATGACTCTTGTCTAGATGTGCCTTGAAGTCTGACAGGTGGTCACTACGTCCCACCCGGTCTTTACCTCCTCGATGAAGCAGATTTTCACTTTCTGTTTGCAGGAGGTTGAATGTATGCCCACTTCCTGCGAAGAATACACTACTATTTCTGTCTCTTTTCTTGCCGGCTTTTCGGTGCCAGCTGGTTGAGAACTCCTCTGCACTCAATGGCTATCTTTGATATCGTTTCGTTGAATTTTGAATGAGCGGAGGCTATGAGGAATAGAGCGGCCTCCTTTATTGCAGTTAGTTTTGCCTGAAAATCACTTAAGTGGTCAAGTAAACGAAAACTGCGGTTTAGTGAAGATTCGCTGTAGTCAGTCCCGCTACCTTTTCTGTTGTTTAGCTAAGAACCTTGTAAATAACCATGTGAACATAGCTGTCGACCCTGAGTCTAGGTCTGTGGCAACTTTCCATGCGTTTCTGTTTATGAAAGAGTTTCCAGGGCATTTGCATGTCCAAAACTGCGAAAACTTCACGAGCTCATCGTATTTAACCTGACAACATTGCAACTAGCCCAGAACTTTCCACATAAACCTACCGGTGGAAAGTTTAAAATTAATTCCAGAAACTTGACACGTGACAAGCATGGATTCCGCCCGGTGAACCCGTTCCGTTTTGATTATGAATAAATTCTCGGTTAACGATAGTGATCCCATAGAATAGGATGTGTGGTACCACAGCGGTGTACATCCATTGCGCGATGGGTATTTTTGCCGCCCATTTTTGACCTATATCCGTCTTGCAGGTGTACAGGTGTGTAATCGCCTTCCTGGAACAATCTTCAACGCTTTGCTTCCAGGTAAGTGTCCTATCTAGAATGACCCTAAGGTACTTAACCTCTTTTGAGAACTTTCAGATTCTTACGCGTTGCTATGATGTTTCTGTCACCAGCATGCGCGAATGCTCGACAACCAGTAAATTATGTATTTTAGTTGTAAGTCCGTCCTCCATTTCAGAGAAAATAGTACTCTTTTCCAGGCGGAGGATAATAAATTCCGTCAGTCCTAGTATTATGCCTACTCGGAGGATGAAATTAGCCACTGAGTCAGATAAGACATTATCGAAAGTTCCCTCGACATCGAGAAAAACTCCAAGCATATATATATATTATTTGATTGCAAATCCTCTTGCGATCATTGATATGACTTCACGAAGCGCTGCTTCCACGGATTTGCCTTGGTTCGCAGAGAGGCTGTCATTCTTTAAATTTCATCGTATGTATTCAGCCATGAGCCTTTTTAGATCCCTAAGATGAAACGAGGCAGGGTTTTTAGGCCTAAAAGGGTTTCACATGAGAAAAATCACACTCGTGTTTGTCCACTCAGGCGGATTGCAGGTAAAGCTGGGATAATTACGCCTTAGATAATTACAGCTCATCAACCTCCGGACAGTAGAGACTTCAGGTTAGAGCTGGGCGATAAGGATTACATGTGTAATCGATTACATCTAGGATTACGATTACTTTAATCGCAATTTCCAAAATCAATAAATTGGGATTGCGGTAATCTTTCATCGAAGGCATCTTAGATTACGATTACACTAATCGCAATTTCAACTTTTTTGAAATTACAATTACTGTAATCGTAATCTTAGTTCGTTCGATGAATGATTACAATAGTTTTAAAATTAAAATTTTTCTAATTAAAAATTTTTAACTAATCTTAAACGAAGTAGTTCTATAAATTTGCGAAAGATAATGGCGCGTTTAACAATAATATGAAGATAATATGTATTTATCTAAAAAGTAATCGTTCATCGAACGAACTTAGATTACGATTACAGTAATCGTAATTTCAACTTTTAAAAAATCACGATTACTGTAATCGTAATCTAACTTTTTCGATGAAGGATTACTTTAATTGTAATATTGTTTTTTAGCTTTTTGGGATTACTGCAATTCTAATCATTAAGTAATCGTAATCCTTATCGCCCAGCTCTGCTTGAGGTGATGTTAAATATAATCGCATGCATTTTAATACCTTTTAACGCTGTCCAGGTTACATCCGGTGTCTACATGGTTGGAAAAGACAAGAAAACTTGAATTTCAAGTGTGTTTCTCAATCCCTACTGAACAAGCCAAGCCTTAAACTAACTGGGAGAACGCCAAGTCTCTCGGCCTGGCAATAGCTCTTCAGCTTCTGCTACATACTTTTGTTCTGATAATAAGCTTAACATCGAAGTACTCAGTTTTACGATAATATCATCAACAGACTTATATTCATTCACAATAAATAAATATTCAACTCGTTTTGTTACCACACACAAATCATTCGATTGTGAGGACTTTATATACGTTATTGCTGCTTGAATCAAAGAAATATTTTACATGCTTATTTATTAATTTATTATTATTATTATTATTACACATGTATCACTTTTGTCTCTCTTTTTATATGCAATCGGCAAGCAGCTGCCTCCGTGGCCGTCTCATCGTGGACTTTGGTTGCAATTTCTTGCGAACGTTACTATGCAATTTGCCATCCGTTACGCTCAAGGACATGGCAAACCATTAGCCATGCTTATCGTATTATTGGATTCATTTGGTTCGGCAGCATTATTTGCATGACTCCAATTGCAATTTTCAGTCAATTGATGCCAACAAGTCGGCAAGGTAGGTGCATAATATGAATACTTATTATATGTTCATAAGTAATCATACAATTTTGTTCAATTCTTATGTGTAGTTTGCTAGTGTGTAAGTGTATCTATGTATATGTAATAATTGAGCGTTTACCAGTCGACAAAGTTAGAAAAAAAGAGGGAGGCGCATTTATTTCTGTTCGTTGGAAGCGACAGCCCCTCCGTGCTCGATTACTTACTCCTTTTTGTATTAGATCCTGATAAATCTGCTGGTTTTGTTAGTGTGTGTCTTCTAAGTGCTTTATGCCTAATACCTGCTAGGCCTGTGCATTCATAAAGAAAACGCTGGACACTTTCCTCGCTAAATTCTTTTTGTTTTAGAAACAATGACCGGTAATGGTTGCTACATTTCGAAATACTTCTCTCCTTGATCTATTAAGCAGGTCAGAGCTCTTCAGCTATTTCACAAGAGTTTATATCCGAATACCCTTTCCTTGCCTGTACAAGAAAATACAAACCGTTTTGCCTTTGAATGATTACGTGATGGCACCGCAGTTCGAAATTTTCCAAACAGGCTTCTGCTTTCGCCAAAACATCTGCCATCCTACTGCCTTCTATGTTCCAATGGCCGAGAACCCAGACAAAAAATGCGCCTATCGACATAAACACTGAGCCGTTTTTCAATTCTAGACAAGCGGGGATTTGATGACCGGTAGTTCTAATGCTAACAGAGCTACTTTCTTTATTATACCCATGCGTTTCCCCAAAACGTTACAAGCTTCAAAGATGCCTAAGACTTCCACTTGGAAGATGCTTGCATCATTGCCTATAAGGAGAGACAAGGAGACACCAAGTTCCTCGGTGTAGGGAGAGAGATTGCCTCTTTATCAGCCATTCTTCCTCTCCTCCACTCACTTCTGAATTGGCAAATTTCCCATAGCCCTGAATTTTTGAGTCTGACTGCCAGTTCTTTCAAGTGGAGATCAATAGGGATTAACGCTTCATAGTTTTCAACGGCTATTACCTTAGTATCAAAGACTTGCGTTGAAACGCAAATATTGAATTTAACTTTTTAAAGCGGTGGCAGCCTTCTTCAATCACCTCAAAAATATTCTAAAAGTTCAAACTAAAGTTTTCTTACACTCTTTCCTTTGACACTCCTATTTTATAATTTCACATAATTTGTGCATAATTTAACTCAAGCAGGTGGCAACCCTTTTCAAAATATTTTCGAACTAAAACCTTCTCAAACCTCATTTGCCTCAAGCACATATTGTGATACATGTTCCCATTACCTAATTGCCTTAATTTAATTTTTTTAACATGTGGCAACCCTAATATACGTACATAGTTCAGATATAAACCCTTTTCAAGCCCATTTAGATTGATAACTACATTTAAATAATTCAGTTAACTTATTGAATTTGAATTTAACTTTTTTAACAAGTGGCAACACTCTTCAAACACCTCAAAAATATTCGGCACTTGTAATCTCTTAACACCCATATTTGAATAGTACATATCTTTAACTTTAGTTCAATTTAATAAAATTCAACTTTTAAAACAGGTGGCAAGGCTCCTTAAAAGTATTTTAAAACCAAAACCTTCTTGAACCTCTTTCATCTGACACACAAATTTTTGATACATATTTAAATTACCTAATTGCCGTATTTTAAGTTCAGTTTGATATTTTAAACAGATGGCAGCCCTACATGTAGTTGAGAAATAAAAGCGTTTCAAAACTATTTATTACGGCAAAATACAATTAGGCCATTATCTTAAAAATGCAAATTCAAAACAAAAAACCAAGGCGATTTTATACATACAAGGTGGTGTTGGGAAGGCAGTTGGACTTTTTCGCAGTGGTAAGCAGTACGTAAAAATGATTTGACAATATGGATTCCGTATAATTTGTTAGTGTAGTTTTTTACTTATATATGGCTAACACCACCTTGTATTATTGCACCATGCTAGAAACTAAGTAAACATACCGCCAGAAACGTTGAATGTTCCGTCAAGTTTTTGAGATTTCCAGTGTTTTTTCCAGCTTTATAAAATACATACACAGGTTACTTGTATACGAAAAATCTCGCAATTTAAGTGTATTTAATTTAATCTATTTTATTTAAATCCAATCAAACCACACAAATTTCGGCGCACAAAGCCAGCAACAAGTAAACTTGTATAGCCGCAATTTTGTGACGGATATGGTCAAAATAAACTGCTTTTTGTGGTTGCTATTCAAATATCAACATGCCGCGGTCCATTCAAATAGCCTGCAAACAAAGAAAATCAGCTTTGTGTATGCCAGTGTTGTTTGCAAAGTACAACAAAACCCGAAAAGCAAACGAATTACGCAAAGCGTTTTAGTGACAGTTGAAATGGCTTTTTCTCTGTTTAATATTTGCCTATATGTGTATGTATATGTATTAGAGGTTTACGCCGATAGGCTCATCGGCGCTGGCGCCGTCAACTTAAAAAAGAATTGGCGGCGGCGGCGATGCCGTTACCGTTACCGTTAATTCAGCAATTCATTAAAATTTAAATAATACCGACACATAACTAGTTATTGATCTATTTAAATAGAATATTAGACCGTACCTCTTTAAAAATATGTTCTTTAAATAGTTTTAAATTGTTGAGTATGAATATAATACTCACAACTTTTTCGCCAAAATTTCCAACTATTTATTCAGAATTTTAAAGTAATTCTATTTTGAAGCCCATTAAATTGTAGCACAATAAAGTTCAACTTTAAATTTGGTAAAATCTCGGTGATTTTTGATACTTTTTTTATATTTCTGCTGACGGTGTTGTGCACTTTCTTCCATATCAAAAATTTGCCAACACACTCTGTATGGAAGAAAATGCGTAACACTAAAATTTAATGGGCTATAAATCTGCATACTTACAATTTTTCTAAACAGTTTGCGCTTTTGTTGAAATTTTGTTGAATTTTTCTAGTTTTTGTAAAAAGTTCAGAACGAATTATATTTTTCAAAAAATTAACGAAAAAATCTACCCTGGCAAACATTGCGAATAATAATAATAATAATAATTTGGCGCTTACACATATGTTAGTGTTTGGCCGAGCTTCTCCTCCGATTTGTGGCGTGCGCCTTGATGTTGTCACACAAAGGGGAGGGACCTACAGTTTTATGCCGACTCCGAACGGCGATTGTATTTTTGTGAGAAGCTTTTTCATGGCAGAAGTACCCTCGGAGGTTTGCCATTGCCTGCCGAGGGGTGACCGCTGTTAAGAAAAAACCTTTTCTCTAAACTTTTTTTTTGCGACGTTGACCAGGGCTTGAACCCAGGCCTGCGGAGTGGAAGCGCGCACTGCTTACCACTACACCACAG
>JAPVRG010167850.1:0-16696 GCA_029783565.1 Rhagoletis cerasi | reverse complement strand
AATTCCTTCTTAGGATTATTAATTATTTTTAAAACATAAGGTAAGAAAGCATGTATAATTTAATCTCAGGATCTAACATTAGAATTGCAAGCTCAATAGACTTAACGACATTTACTTCTAATGAACAAGAAAGGAAGTAGAGCTGTAAGTCGTCTGTAAACTCGAACAAATATATTGACAATAGACGAGGAACACAGGGTTGCAATTTTATATAATATCGTAATTTACCGTTGAAAAAGGTTAATTAGTCAAGTTTTGTAAGTAAAATGTACCAAGTTTTGAACCTATGTACCAATGTAGCCGACGCAAAATAATGTACCAGGTTTGGTACAAATGTACCATCTGTGGCAACCGTGCCCATATGTACAAGTTTTATGAGCATGAGAAATTTGTCACAGTGAATTGCCGGCGTGCGTGAATATTAATATCAAAATGTATTCAACAAAGTGTGATTGAATTTGACATTGCTCTCAGAAGAACCATCCTATAACGTCAAATATAAAAAATTTTGTATGCATATTCAATCGCTTGTTTATATTTTTTGGCATAATAGTACCTGAAAAGAGAGCCTACCTCAGTTGTCAATCACACCTTGTTTAATACACCTTGGTTAGCCTGTTGGAGCGTAAAAAAATTACTCTCCCACAAAAGTCAAAATTGTGCCGAAAGTGCACAGAGCGCGAGGAACGCAAAAAACCAAATTTCCACAAGTCCAGACTGTTCCGGGCACGAAGAGGAAGACATTTATGATCCAAAAGTGGAACGTATTCGCCCTCTATTACCGATTTTTCTAGCGTGAGCAACGTTTTCTGGGTTGTTTTGGGCACCCGCAGGATCGCGCGATCTCGTGTGGAACAAAGCTATTACTTCTATTTCTAATGTAGTATTTGTAAATGCCTTTGAGTTTTGATAATACTTACAAGCACTTAATTTTTTTAATACGCATCAAAATTGTTATAATTTGTGGTAATCAGGAATATTCTGCACGTAACCTATGATTATGTAACCGGAAAATTTTATTACCAAAAAATTTTACCATTTCTTGTGCACCGCAATTGTAGGTACGTTGGAAAGGCTGTAAATTCATTCTGTAATTCAGCTATGAAGTAGGGATGGAAAGGACGAGCTCAGAATCGATTCTTGACTTCGGAATCGACTTTCAGGTTTTCGATTCTCAGAGTCGATTAATCACCTCTGAAAGTCGACTTTATGACTTCAATTGACTTTTTGAAAATTTACAAAGAAACTGCAGAAACAGGTGGTTCCTTAGCCATTAAAGCCTAAAAACAAATTAGACTAAGGTAATATAAGAGAAAAGTTAACTATTAAACAAGTTTAGTAAACTTTTAAATTTACCTTTTTAGATTGATTGTCTGAATTATTATTAGTGTCGCTTCTCTTTTGTGTGATTGTTTTTCTTTACTAAGAGAAGGATTAATTTTATGAACGTGTTGCAAATGCTTCAGCATAGTTGATGTGCTTTTTTTTTTTTTAAATAGAAACTCTTTTCCACAAAGATTACACTTCACTTTTTTGCCATTATCAATTTTTTAGTAGTGAAACCATAAAATACTTGGAGCCATTATAAAATTGTGTGTAGTAATGAACGCTCGTGGCTGAAGGCCGTTTATTTAAATATTGTATATCCATATTTTGATATTACATAATTTAAGTCGCGGTGTTGCCATAATAATCTATAATAAATAAAATAATAACATTGGTTTACGCTACCGTAATAGGATGTTAAATTTGAAAAATTGGGTAATAATGTTGCCATCAAATACAAAGAGACAGTGAAAAGACAGAAGTCGAAAAGTCATTGAGTGAAAGTCGATTCTTGTTTGACTTGAGGTAACTGAACTCGATTCCAAAAATTCGACTTTCGACTAAAGTCAGATTCGACCTTTCCATCCCTACTATGAAGATTTGTGCGAATTCTGGTACTACATATTTCACGTTCAATATTTTGTTACCAGCATACATATGTATGTATAACACTAGTCGACAAATTTTGACGTAATTGCGTTAACCTCAGAAAAAAAGTATTTTCTAAAATAATTTTGGGTCGCTGAACACGAAAATAAAACCCATTCTTTTTTTAAAGAAGCGTTTTCGAGATTTTTCCAAAAAACGTGTTTTTTGGTACCTTTCGCAGTTATTTGTCAATATCTTTTAAAAAATCATCAAATCGACGCGACCAACCTACCGTTCGAAAGGTATTGATACGCCCTTTGCAAAAATATATAGCTTATATAGATTTAAATAAAAATTCTTACTGTTACTAGCGACCAAAATCGAAAAAAAAGTGGAATTTTCATTAATTTTTGAAAATTACACATTTTTAGAAACTTATTTTTAATTACACACATTTTTTTTTTCCAAATTTGAGGAAAAGATAAATCATAGCAGTAAATATTGAGTCTAAGATCATCAAAATCGGATAACAATTGTAGATGTTATGGAGCACTGTGTAAAAATTCTAATTTTGCATTTTTCACACAACCACACTTTTAGTCGAAAATAAGCTTTTCCCCTTGAATTTTTTAGTTTCTGTTGGGTAGAGTCTTCTCGAACTCGCATCCAGTAAGAAAAAAAATAAAAAAAATTAAAAAAAAAATTTAATTTCCTAACAAAAGTGTGATTTTGTGCAAAATATAAAGTTCGAATTTATACTCAGTGCCCCATTACATCTACATTTATTATCCGATTTGGATGAGCTTAGACTCAAAATTTACTGAAATTATTTATTCCAATTTTTTCGATTTTGGTCGCTAGTAACAGTAATAATTTTTATTTAAATCTATACAAGTTATATGCAAAGGGCGCATCAATACCTTTCGAACGAAAGGTTGCTCGCGTCGATTAGATGATTTTTTCAAAAGATATTGACATATAACTGCGAAATGTACCAAAAACACGTTTTTCGAAAAAATCTCGAAAAAGCTTCTTTGAAAAAAAAATTGGGTTTTGTTTTCATATTCAGCGACCCAAAGTGAGCCTAGAAAATATTTTTTTAAAAAGTTTAATTTTTCGTGTAAACTAGTGTAATTGAAAGTGGAATTTTCAGAAATCGATAGGTGAACAGGTGTAACTGCTTCTGAAATTTCTCAGTTGGACAGACTTTTCGAAACCTCTTGCATAACCACTGCACTTTAATACAACATTTCTAGATTGTCAGAAAACACAAACCCAAGGCGAATTCATATAAGGTGGTGCTACTAGAAAATCTGATTTTATTTGCCTTGGTACGCAAATGTCAAAATTTTATATTTCGCTAAAGTGAGCGAGAAGGTGAGAGTATTTATATTTTCTTTGATCTCTTCTTCATTTAATAAAAAATTGCTGAAATTTGACATTCGTGTACCCAAAGCAAACATAAAATAATTTTTTTGTTTTTGTGCTATGTTTCACTACTATCAAGGCGAATTTATACAAGGTGGAGTTATTAGACCAGCTGATTTCTTCGCCTTACATGTTCGGTTTTGCTTTTGGTATCTACTATTTTCTTTCGTTTTGACATCCAAAAGTACCAAAAAGCAATAACAAAATACATGGGATTCTTACTTATATGCGCTTGCTAGCACTTTATATTGATTCGCCTTAGCTATATTCTCATACGAATCCGTGCACAAATTTGTCTCTGTATTCATCATATCATGTCATTAAATGAAATATTCAGCTTGCAAAACAAAAGCAAATCCGGAACATTGCTTTTGTTTTGCTTTATAATTTTTGGTAATATTTGTTCACGTGGAAATCACAATAGAACTGACACAGACATAGAACGGATTACTTCAGATTTTAATATGTGTGTAGATACTATATACTTTAATCAATAATGCAATATACTAGTTTAGTACCTCAAAATACTGAAGATGGCTGTTAACGTTGACGTTATAATGGTTTGAAAAAGGGGGTGGTGTTGCAGACGTAGTCATTGCACCACCCGTACCGTTTTCTATTGGAGATCGTACTATGCCTGCTGTTGATGCAGTTACTGCAGCAGGCGTTGAATTTGCCACTTTTTTTGTAGATTTATCCAAATGCTCGCAAAATGCAGAAAAACTGCTAAAATCCATTGGCTTGATTACTTCCATTTCGATGCGGTACTAACGCTACCGAAGCGTTCTGTGCAGTACTGCTGAGGTGGTACGAGAGGGTGATCTACACCACTAGACCGTGGCTAGGTCTATATGTAGTCAGCAGAAATCATCATCGAAAAAGTGAAGCCAAATATGTATGTACATAGGTGGATGAAGGAACAAGTCAACTTTTATTGAGATCAGTTCAAATCTATTTCACAATTATACATACATAGGTGGAAAAAACTGCACGAGCTTGAACAAAAACTAAAAGCCTCAGTACTATGGAATTAAATTTAAAAAATTTAACTTTTTATTTCACATACATACATGAGTACACTAATTTGCATTATAATACATCTCTCATACGAATGCATGCATGTACATACATATCACCACACACTACACCTCTTCATCTTTGCACTAATTACTTATAAATCACTTATTCGACGTCAAAGGCGAGAGGCACTTAGCATACGCATATGGGTACGGGCATAGGTTTGTATGATTGTATTATTTGATATACAAATTTCTTCTTCTTATTATTTGTAAGTTTTGCTGCTTCTGTTGCCCGCTTTACTGTCTACGTTGTAAGCGGTGCTTTTTTCTCAAATTTTTATTATAACTTTTTCTGTAGTATTGGTATAATATTTAATATACATACATACATATGTATATATGAACATACATATGTAATCACAAATGTGGCAACAACACCAGTAACAGCGAAAGCCAGTAACAACTAATAATTATTATTATGGTTATGCACAGTATAAAATATCGCGAGCGAGAGGTATGAGTGCGAGAACAAAAACGTAGACGAAGACGACAACGGGTAAACTTCGAATTCGGCTTCGGAAACAACGATGGACACAGAGGAGGCGGCGACAAAGACTACAGCTGTGGTGACAACGGACGCTGATGATTTAGTTAAAGCGTCAATACGTTTGGTTGTTTAGTTAGGTTTTTATGCTTTTTGTTTACTTATGTGTATGTATATGAACTTATTTTTTGAATTGCAAAATCTATCTACACATCCATTATGCAAACAGCACTGGATTTTCTATAATTTCCTTGCTGCACAAATAAATTAATATTAAATAATTTAAATTTTTTCTTTTTTAATAAGTGAAACGTGCATATTTTTCACTCTCCAACGCGCGCCACCGACGACGCGAAGAGAGGTACGATTTCAAATTTCTTTTTACAACTTTACACGGCGACGCTCAAACAAATAATGAGCAGCAGGGCAACTCACGCTAAACCAAAATGAACGTGTGTACGCGAAGAGATAGATAAGCAAAGCAAGCAAAGTGGATACCAAGACCGAAGCAGTCAGCGACAACGACACGGGCAGGCAAGCATACAAAGTAAACTCAAAGCAAAGTAGTGAAATGTGTGGCAAAGGCACCAGCAACAAAGCACTGAGCCTCAGCCAGCAGCGGTAATCGAACTGAAAGAGCACACGGGTGGCATAAATGTGGCATGGAATAATAACTATGTATGTATGTGTATTTATTTGCCCAACAAGCATTTATGTTAGAGAACGATTAACTGCAGTTGGTCCGGATGACAACATTAAAATTTTACCATTAAATACATAGCTACCACATAAAAAGCTTTTTAAATATGATTTGTCTTAACAAAAACGGAAAACACACTAAGAAAAAAGGAACATGATTTTTTAAAACAGTCATTTTCAGTTTTTCCATGTTAGCGATTTGAAATTTTTTAACAGAGAAAGTAAAATGTATCGTATTCAAACGAACAAATTTCCAAAAACAAAAAATCAATTTAATAATATATCGTTTGGCGCCAAATCATATGTGTTTTAGTTTGAAAAAAAAAAGACGATATGGGTTTATACTAGCAAATATAGATACATATTTAAATATGTGAGCTAAACTCAAATCTTTTGAAGCCAATTGAAAAATATATTTATATACAGTCCAATATTATCCAAAAATATGTATTAGTGCAGAGCTGTTTTGCATTTACATTAAAGGCATAGGGAACAATATACAGAGTTGTATTTGCCTTACAAGAGTTACCAAATAAAACTTAGAAATACATTTAAAATTTCAAGACTTTAAATTTTAAGAAAAAAATTTAGTTTTTCTGTAAACAGGTAATAATATTCATAGTTTTCACAAATCCATTTCTATCAAAAAAAAGTATCGAAATTTGGCATTTGTAAACAAAAAAGTATCAAAGTATCAAATCAGAAAATTTAAAAAGAAAAGTATCAAAAATGATACAATTGTATCAAAACGGCAACACTATTTGGCATCCGTCGTAGCCGAGTGGCAAGAACTGTGTACTAAAACTAAGTAGCGCTCGTGTGCGATCCCCACTCCCACCGATCTTTAAACATTTTGTTTTTTCTTCAAGTTTATATATTCGTAAAGTCTACGAAAATACTATCACTGATCTCGAATAGCTACGAACGTACCATATATTCTAATGCATGTGTTTGTAGCAATTCGGAGTCAGTGATTGCTTTTTCGTAGATTCCACTAAAATTGGACTACTATGGATTCAGTGATAGCCCCGATTACTTTATTATATGTGACCCGGCCTATGAAAAGGTGGCTTATGACTCAAAAAAGAAAGGACTTTCTAGTTTTCACCACGTGAAAGAGCGTCTCAAAAACCATCGAAACCATGTCATGTCATAAGCCACCTTTTCATAGGCCGGGTCACATATCTTATTTTGTTTTTTTTTTTGTTTTTTTGTAATTTCAATTATTTCAAGTTATTTTATTTTTTTAGAGTTTAATTTTAATTAAAAAGGCCACAACTATAATTATAGATATTAAAACAAATACAGGCAATAATTGAAAGAGCAAAGAATGATGTAAATAAATTTTTGCTCGCTGTGGAATTCGAACCCACGACATCGCGGCTCGATTAATCCGCAATCTGCGGTCTGTCAGGATAAAAATTTGTTCAGTTTTTGTGGTCTTTTTGGTTGAAATTGAACTCTAAAATACTAGATTAACTTGAAATAATTATGCGAGATAACAAAAAACAGAAAACAAAATATGATATAATAAAATAATACATATAATAAAAAAAAAAATACTTTTAAGATTCGCTCGGAGTGAGGATCGAACCAATGTGCTACTGAGTTGCAGTACGCAGTTCTTACAACTCGGCTACCGCGGATGCCAAACTCGGTCATCGAAAATTCCCTTGATCCGCATTAATTTTGGGAATTTACTCTGGAACTTAATCTGATACTTAATCCGAGATGATTCGGAATTAATGAGTTTATCGGGATCAACGCTGCTGTCTGTCTATGCTTTTAGAAGGTTAGAAGACGACTAGAGAAATTTTCGAGAATTACAGCATTCTCTCCAAAAAGTGGAGAGGTTAAACATCTAATAATTTTATACCGTTGAATTCTAATTAGTTTCTAACGTCTAGCGCTTTTCTAATCATTCTATAATCGAATTTTAACAAAGTTATCTTAGCTGATTTTAGAATTCTAATGTAAACTCAATGTTTCTCTAACGTTAGAGACTGTGTTTGCTGGGTATGTATGCATGTATTAGAGGTTTATGCCGATAGCCTTTGCGGCGGCGGCGTCGTTGACCTTAAAAATAATCAGCGGCGGTGGCAACGCCGTCGCATTACTGCAACGCCGGCACGACTGACCGTAAGGCAGACACAAGAAGGGGATAGGAAACCGTGAAGTTACTAACCTCGTCATTTTATCCCGTTAGCGTTAGGCTTTCGCCACTATAACTGAGATTAGAATTACATACATACGTATGAATATCTAATTCGTTCTTGAATTAATTTTAAATTGAAATTTTTTTATTCCTACTATATTCTCCACAGATATGGTTTAAATTTAAAAATGTAAGAGATAATTAATTATTATACGGGAAACCCTGTAAATATCCGTAAACGACCATTAACGGTGCTTTTTGGATGACACACTATGATTTTCGAAAATTTAACATTTGTTAAAGTAAACAACG
This sequence comes from Rhagoletis cerasi, assembly GCA_029783565.1. Classification (NCBI taxonomy): domain Eukaryota; kingdom Metazoa; phylum Arthropoda; class Insecta; order Diptera; family Tephritidae; genus Rhagoletis; species Rhagoletis cerasi. The sequence goes on along the minus strand of JAPVRG010167850.1, from coordinate 8,625 downwards.
ATTTAACAGCAGATTTGCTTCAAATATTTTTAAATATTTCTATGAAGATTATATCAGCCAAATTTTTAGTGAAAACCAAACCGTATAGTATATTCATTTGTTTTTGAAACGAATTTCCGTCATCCCTTGTCAAGTTTGGAGATAAATCGGTTTCGGCAATGTGCCATCTTCAGTGTAATTTTTCGTTCTCTGATAACATATAAGAGACTATAGCAAAAAGACACAGAAACCGGAGCAACATCAGAGTCAAACTTTGCTAACGGCATGTTTAATAACAAATGTTCACCAACGCGAATGAGAAAGGAAGCGAAACTACCGCATGCACAACATAAAGGCCAACGGCTAAACGTATTAGAAAATATGGAAATATATAAACAAAAACCCCTTGACGGGAAAATAATATACGAACAAACAAATACTGCATAGGACGTTATATTCGAACCCCTAAAACTGAGTTACGAAAAGAAAAATATCAACAAAACAATAAACATGGACACTCCAAAAACGCCAAAAAGTACCAGGACTAAGATCACCGACTTTTACCTACCTACAGGTAAAATCATATAACATAACGAACGAAAATATCGAGATCGTGAGAGATGAACCCATTACCTGCTTTTACAAAAAGAACACAACGGCATATCTAATATTCACTCATCGACGAAATTCACACAATCTTAGTTAAATGGACATAAATTAAGGACAAAAACTCGAACCAGACAGATTGAACACAAGGCCGAAACCGGTTTGTCTCCAAATCAAACTTGGCAACTTGACGGAAATTCGTTCCAAAACAAATTATCTTCCCACCCTGTCGGAAAAATCAACCAACACCAACAGGCGTGTAGTATACTTATGTTCTACAACACAAAAAAATTTGGCTTGGAAATTAAGATTTTTAGCTGAAATTCGTTTTGTACTGCACAAAAGTAAAAGAGAGGAATTTTCAGTGTCTCAGCAGACACATTCATTCAAATAATAGTTACAAAGAACTAAAAATTGTTTGGTATTTTTTCACTGCTGTATAAGTTCCGACGACATGGTTATAATTCACAATTGATAACATTCTGGAGACAAATGTAGCACCAGTCACAATGGAATGGCCCATATATTATTTTATTATATTTTTTTAAATTTTCTACATTATGTGAAGTTGAAAAATTAAGCCAAATATTTTTTTTTGGTCAATTACGGCGTCTGATTTCTTATAGTCATATTTCCTGCTAAGAAATTATTGCAAATATAAATTTTGAGTAAATTAGCTTCAGTAGTTACCGATTTCTGTAAATTACCGTTATGTGGGAAGTGGGCTTGGTTATTTGCCTATTTCAAAAATTGTCAACCCTTTTCTATGTTAGACAAAGATCAACATTTGTGCCAAGTTTGGTAGAAATTGGTAGAGGGGTTACCGAGATATACATATAAACCCATTTTTCAAAAATTTATAATATTCTCATTACTTGCTAATATATCATTGTCAGTATCAATTTTGAGTGAATAAGCTTCAGTAGTTACTAAAATATCGAAGTTTTTGTATTTCTGCAAATTACCGTTATGGAAAGTAGGCGTGGTTATTGACTGATTTCGCCCATTTTCAATACCATCCTTATCCCAACAGAAGTAAGCGCACCAAGTTTCATTGAGATATCTCAATTTTCACTCGAGTTATCGTGTGCACTCGGAGGTTTGCCATTGCCTGCCGAGGGGCGAACTTTTTTCTATAATTTTTTTTGCGGTGTTGCTCGGACCAGCAGTGGTAGTTAGGGACACGAATTTCGATACGATACAATACCATATCCATACTTTTGCCATTTTGATGCCGATATTTTTTATTCGATAGTTTTAAACCGATACTTTTTGGAATCGAGTACCAGAACCCCAGTATCGTATCGATTTTAAAATTTGCTTTACAAAGTTAATGTGATTAATAATAGCCGCCTTCGATTCGCCACTTCTCTGCTCTCTTTTCAAAAAATTTGTAAGTGAAAGCAGCATTCAACACGAGAGAGTATTTAAATAAAATGTTTAGAGAGCTTACCACAACCACAACTTACTATTTTTTAACAGAGTGAAAGTCCGTAATATGACAATTATGTTACCTTGCGAGCCAAAAAAAAAAAATATAAATATTTTTAGCTGTTTAAAGTTTACGGCGCACAGCAATCCGACACTTACTACACCCTTTTGAAAATTCCAAATATGTATATGTACGACATCTTCCCGATATGAATTGGGCTTAATACCGACTGTCTTCACCTGCTTGAAAATCTCGCTCGCTCTCAACTGTAATTTTTATAGTTTGACAGCCATTTTCTCAAATGGAATATTAATTTAGAGAGATTTCGTGACTATTTAAAATAATAAAATGGATTGGGGAATTCCAGATATATTAAAATTAATTCATTTATGTATATTTTACAAATGAAAAAATATGATTTTAAATGTCGTAATGTCTACCATCATAGTTTTGCCGGTAGCGGGATTTGAACCCGCGGCTTCAGTGTTGTAAGTCAGCAAACCAAAATTGACAAGGGATGACGGAAAATCGTTCCACATTACATCAACACACTAACCTCTACATGTTCAAACACTTATTAAAGTTAAAGAGTTCATTCTTTATTTGAAAACGAGTCAAATGTTTAGATGTCATTTTTTGAATTTGGTATCGATATTTGGGATATCGAGTCTTTTTATTCTGATATTTTTACAGCGTAACTTTGAATGAGTACCATATCGATACTTTCGGTTCGATATCGTGTGCCTAGTGGTAGTACGCACCAGAGTTCCTTGGCGAAAAGCTCGGCTTATGAATCACCCCATTGTTCACTCAAACTTGCTTTCACTAAAAAATATTTTCTCACAATCGCATGACTTACTTGCTTGTGTAGTAGTGAGCATGCGTATCTTTTGCAATCACTGATCGCTTCCACTTGGCTTGGCTTTCTTATCTTTATGTTTGAGAGATTCATTGCATACCGCAGATTAGTTAAGTGGCTCATAGCATATTCATGCCCTGAAAAAAATGCGATGAGTCCGGGATGAGTCGCAAAGGAACATGCGACTAATGCCACTTTGCATCCCTTTGTATGGACTGAACTGTTCCCTTTTGTTCGAGCATGTCCTATGAAGAGACCAATTGTTCCCCTTTATACCCGAACGGGTATAAAAAGCGACTAGTCGCTTTTAAAAAATAAAAACTGCGCCAGCTGCGATTCGGAACAGGGTGATCTGGATTGCTAAGCGTATACTCTCTCTACATGCCAACGCCGCACACGAAATTTCATTAACTAAGTGCCTACATATCATGCATTCGTTAATTGTACCCGTTAGAGATCGTCGCCTTGGTAAAATATTGTCTTATGTTATTCACTACTTGTGACTAATTGATGCCCAATTGTACCCGATTGAGAATAATCCGGGAATACTCTCTTTAGAGATTAGTTGCACAATTCTTTTCAGGGTGAATACATACACAAATTCAGCGCGGCCGCAGTTTTGCTTTGCGCGCAAAAACGTTCAGATCGGTTGCGATGGCATGTAATAATAATAACACAGCCCGACAAAATTCCAACAATTGCATGCGGCACAACCAGTGACTACTGGTTCTTATATGATTTTTTCCGTAGAATCAGAATCTGACCTTCAAATTATTCAATTGGCCCTATTTTTTGAGATATTTGTGATTTAAATGGTCAAAAATTCGGATTTTTGGCATTTTTTGAACTTCAGTAGAGAGATATAGACATGCAATATAATTTTTTGACCAGTATGAAATGAAAGCTGAAATATTGAGCTTTTAGCTCCAAAAGTAAAAAAAAAATAGATTTCTTAAGCACAGCTTCAAAACTTGTTTTCAGAAATACCAATTTTATTTTTTTACTAAACTTCATTTGAATTTTGTACTAGTTCTCTTTTAGGATCTCAATTTATCTGTCAAATGTAAGTATGTCTAAATTTTTTACCTTTTCGTCATACACTCCATTACACTCATTCGAAGAAGAATAAATTGAGTCTTTAATCAAATCTGGAGTCCTCTTTTTATTTTCGTTGTTAGAATGAGAAACGTACGTTGAAAGGCTTATTAGCGCCTACTACTCGTATAAGCCAACTGTAAAAAAAAATTTTATGGATGTGATGAAAAAATAGGAGGATATTTCAGGTTGCATTCGCCACATTTTTTATTAAAAAAAAAAATGGTTTCTGTGACTAATGCTTGCGGAACCAAAAAGTTCAAAGATTGTGAAAAATGTGTTTTTTGACACTTTTGATTCCAAATATCTGGAAAACTAGAACCAATTGAATAATTTAAAGGACAGCTTCTGAATCTACGGAAAAAATCCTATACGCACCAACTCTCAAAATCCCTGCCGCAAAATTTTGTTGGCCAGTGTAATAGATTGGCGCTTAGACATATGTATGTTAGTGTCGTCGCACTAACAATAAAAATGTAAGTATTACAACGTGCAATGTATTTTCTTCGTCGTTTAGTATGACGTAATAATACGAACGTATGATCGCGTCAATTCGTGTCGACATGCGTTTGGTGTACGCACGCGTTTCGGTGATAAATTTTTATAGTATTTAATATAAGAAATAATAAGCAGCAACAGCTAAGTAATAATAACACTAGTTTACATGAAAAATTAACCTTTGTGAAAAAGTGTTTTCTAGGCTCATTTGGGTCAATTTGTCAATATCTTTTGAACAAATCGTCTAATCGACGCAAGCAAGTGTGATTATGTGAAAAATGCAAAGTTAGACTTTTTACTCAGTGCTCCATAACATCTACACTTATTATCTGATTTGGATGATCTTAGACTCAAAATTTACTGCAATAATTTATATTTTACTTAAATTTGCAAAAAAAAATTTTAACAAAATTTTTATAATCAAAAATAAGCATCTAAGAAAGTGTAATTTTCAAAAGTGATTGAAAATTTAATTCTTTTCGATTCTGGTCGCTAGTAACAGTAGTACTTTTTATTTAAATCTGCAGAAGTAAGATAGTTTTAGGTTGCTTTCGTCGCTTAGATTATTTTTTCAAAAGATATTGACAAATAACTGCGAAAGGTACCAAAAACAAGTTATTCGAAAAAATCTCGAAACAGCTTCTTTAGCTTAGAAAACATTTTTATTCTTACGTTAACGCGATTACGTCAAAATTTGTTGACTAATGTGATCGATAATAAAAATGAAAGAAAATTTAATTCCCAATTTGTTGAATTCCGAAGACGTCACTATTTTCGCCCGGGTAAAAGATATCGACCATCAAATTGACGCCGCGAAAAATTTGGAGTTTAATTGTTTTTATAAAAATCATTTTGTATTAATAAAATTGTTTGGAAAAATATTTTCAGTGTTTTATTTAACATTTATAAAATATCAAAATGATATTTAATTCGTATAGATTTACATTTTTATTATATCAAATGTACATATTTTTAATGTTAATTTAACATTTAAAATGTCCGCACTACATTGGATAATAGTCATTATTTTACATTTTTAATGTCAGTTTTGCATTAAAATAACAGTAATTTTACATTTCTTAATGTAATATTAATAATGTTAAAATGATAATGGTGTAATGTCAATTTTAACATTTTTAAATGTTGGATGACTTTTGTAACCAAAAAATGTTATTTTTACGGCTGTTTATGGTATATTTTTGGTTCAGTGTACTCTATTTTTCTAATTTTTTCCGAAAAATTTAACCACTTTTATTTTTTAAATTATGATTCTGATAGTACAGTGAACGCTCAGAATTCTCTAGTAGTTTGTTCTTGAGCTAATTAGATTTCGGAATTCTTAAGATTTAGGGACGGTGTTTTTGTAAAGAAGCTTGTGAGCTTCGTTTGCTTTGGCGGTTACATTTGTTTCTTCACAATATCTGACCGTAGATGGAGAAGATTCGACATATGTATGATTGGCAGTTAAGTCCGCATTCTGATTACAAACAAAATGAAAAAAACTTTTAAGAAGTATTCAGCAAACTTATGTCAAATCTTAAGATTGTAAAAAGCTACATATTTACATGCAAGGAAAAATGGCTTCAGTTTTCTGGGCAATGAAAAAAAAAACTTTGAAGAAGAATTCAGAAAATTGCTTAAGTTTTCTGGACAATAAATATTTTCGAACTTAAGAATTCTGAGCGTCCACTATATGGTGTTGCGACACTGTGCATCGTCCCGTCGAAGAGCCGTCTCAAACATTCAAAACAAAGGCCTACAAATCGAACAACCGCACACGAAATTTCTGTAAGAGCGCAAACTACATAATAGCAAGGAACTATGTATGTGCATCTATGTATATACATATTTACATATCTTCCTGTTCCTGCGTTAACCTCGTATCTGTAATAGTCAGTCTAGAGTATTTAACAATAAATGCTCATTTTCTTCCACTAGGATACAATAAACGAATCGTTTACTTAATATTTCTGTTTCTACTAATACTAATGAGCACCCGCATTAAGTTTTTGTTTTATTTTCAAAAAGTGTGACGCTTAAAGTGTCGTTATAATTAGTGATATTAGTTTTTCCAAAAAATCTATATACGTGGTTAACGCAGAAACGGAACGATATGTATGTATGTACCTATGTATACATATTCAAAAACTGTGCTGCTTATTCCAACACCGATAACAACAAAAACCAATAGAACTATTTTACATTACGCATGTTGATACTGCAGTTATAAAATCAGAAAGCTATCACTTATGCCTCCTAACTATGCTTATTCTTCTTCTTACTGCCAATCTCGTTTTTGTTCTATTTTTAGAGACTCTTTCATTTCATATGCACATATACAAATATTTAATTTCTCTATACAACTACAACGTAGAGAAAAGGCCAAAATGTATAAGGGGATCAAAATAAAATAATAACACATGTACATATGTATGTATGTATATTAGGGTGGTCCAAATATGTATGTGAGAAAAGTAAAGTCAGAAATTTAATGCTCTCACCCCCTATGATTGTTCTATACCGAACAAAATTATACCCCTGTTTTTTTTATTTTTAAATCAAAATATATTTAGAGGTCGCTCAAAGCGCTCAAAGTTTCCCATGTATTTTGTATGTGGAAAAAAGACTTTTCGTAGAAATGGCATAGAATCCATGAAAATCAATGCCCAATTGCTTATTTAAAAATTTTTTTGATTTTAACTATTTTTCAAGGATCTCCGAAAAATCCCAAAAAAATCAAAAATACAAAAAAAAGCGTTAAAAAGTATTTCTTACTATTTTTTCCACAAATTTTGGCATGATTTGCAATAAATAGCATAAATTTAGACTTTAGATAATTGTTTAATGCAATTGCCAATTTGTTTAAACAAATCACTATTGTTTATTTTCACATTTTTCTTAATATCGCAACTTTTCTATCCGAATGTAACCAGTTACTGACGACTTACATCACTTTCAACTGCAGAGAATCGTTTTGTATACAAAACAAAAAAGAACAGTTATTTATCTATGTTATAAGATGGTGCTATCACTCGCTGTTTGTTGCGCAGAAGCGTGCATTGTACATATGTATGTATATTGGAATTTATTGGAATATATTGAATTTTTCGGAGACCCTTAAAAAACTTAAAATTAAAAAATGTTTAAATAAACAATTGGGTATTATTCTCTGAAGTCATCTGAAGAGAAGCAGAGTTTTCATGGATTCTATGCCATTTCAACGAAAAGTCTTTTTTCCCCATGCAAAATACTAAATATATTTTGATTTTAAAATAAAAAACGGGGTATAATTTTTTTTCGGTATAGAACAATCCTAGGGGTTAGAGCATTAAATTTCCTACTTTACTTATTTTCGACTACCCTAATGTATATGCGTATATGTATACGTACAAATCAGTGTTGCCACATAGAAAGCTTTTTTCCTACCAAAAGTGGTCCAAAGTCGCCCGCAGCCTACCAAAATGCGACTTGCATTGGAAATGTGATTTAGTTAACATAAATATAATACCTTATTAAAAACAAGTAATTTTTAAGCAAAAAAAAAGCAACCAACTTCAATTCTCATATAAAAATTTAGGTGAAGTGGGATTTTCGAAACTGAACCAAATTAGTATGGGACCCCCTTGAGGTACAACCTTTCCGATAAAAAATTATCGAAAACGGTCAATGTTGTCCAAAGTTATCCGCTTACATACATATAAAAATATTCAGACAAATTGATAGCCTTTTCCTTTTTGGAAGTCGGTAAAAAGAAAATGAAAATCAATTTCCCTGCAAACCATGCTTTCGGAGCATTCTTAATAGCAGAGAAATCTTAAAGAATTCGTAAAGAAAGCTTTATCGCTTTTCCGATTTTTTTTAGAATTTTTGTAAGATGAAATGCACTGAGCACACTTCGATTCTTTAAAGAAATTTCGGAACAAAATCGCTGTGATGTGAAGAATTTTTTCAGAATTTTTTAGACTTTTCTCTAAGAAATAGTACAGAAATTTCTTTACGAGTTCGTGTCAACCGCTTCATAGGATTTTCTTTAAAGAGTCGTAAAAAAATCGGAACAGCCAAAAATGGAGATACTTGAAGTATTTATTAAAGAGAATTTTCGTAAGTAAGATTAAACAAAAAATTAATAAATTAACTGCTTGCCTACCAAAAATCC
>JAPVRG010167669.1:0-10102 GCA_029783565.1 Rhagoletis cerasi | reverse complement strand
TTGAACAAAATGGCAGATCAATGCCCATAATTGTGAACAAATAGTGTTTTCTTATGTGGTTTATATTCTTCGTATTTATTAAAATATGTTATTAAATACATTATATTTGGTAACATTTGTGCGTATTAAATAATTAAATAAAAAGAAATCATATGTTCTCCCGCATTATTCTTTTTGTGACCTACTCAGAACCAGGTCACAAATTTTTTGACATTATTTTGCGACTTGAGATGTGAGACAGTTTACTGAATACCGAATAGTCTCAAAATTGATTTTCACCCCGAAACGTCTCTGTTAGTGACTAGAGACTGCTTACTGAATACAGGCATGAGTCTAAGAAGTCTTGCTCTGTGGTACCATCCTCTATCTGTCTTGATGAGGTATTTGTTAGTTCGCCTGGTACAAAGTAAGGGGGTTGGCGAAAATCCTTCTGGATACATCCTCCAAGCGGGTGCAAACTGGGCAATGGGCATCGCTGCTGCACATTTGGTCGTACACAGTCGTGGTCGGACGGGTTTTTTAGTGGAGCTTATTATAAATGTCTATTTCGAGGGAGTATATCGTTGTATAAAAGTGACATTCGGGTTTAATTGTGCGAAAGTATAGCCTTCTGATTGGCGTTAGTGAAAAAGGCTAGCTGGGACACCAAATATTAAATTTTTTTAAATTTAATGTGCAGAAAGCCATCAAATCAATTTGCAAAAAGATAAAGTGGCAGAAGAGCGACAAAAGAGAGAAGTGCAGTTATGGGCTGCTGTTACAAATGCAAGGGCGCTATAAGAGGAGAATCAAGCCATTGTCGCGCGGGGGTGTGCGGAAAAGAATATCACCAAACACCAAAATGCGCGGGCATAGACCAATCGAGCATCAATAACCTAGACTCAAATGCATTTCTTCGATATATGTGTGATGAGTGTTTACAATACATACATAAGTACAAAAGAACGCAAATTATTTAAAAGAGTTTAAAAAAGACAATAAAGAGACAAGTAATATAATGGAGCGTGAGATAAAAGAGTTATTGCAAGCTGTTGAAACGCGGTATGCTGAGAGAATAGATTCGCTAAGAGCAACGCAAATTGCATGTGAGAAAAAGATAGCTGCTGTGAGCAAGAGCATTACTGATTTCTCTGTAAAGTTTAAAGATCAATCAGAAGCCATGTGTCGCGTGCTTGAAAATCATAAAAGAGAAAATGTGAAAATATGCGATGAAGTTAAGAGCATTGTTAATAACAAAGACGGTGTTGCGAAAGAATCATATGCAGCGAAACTAAAGAAAAACATGAGTTGTGCGCAGGCATATATGTATGCCAGTAAACACAAAGTACATTCCCCAACATCAGAGTGCCGATATATTGTAAAAAGAAAGAGAGATCCGATAGCGAATGTACCCTAAATGACAATTATTTTTGTCAAAAGCTCGGCAGCGGATCATACTCCCATAGAAATAAACTTTATGTAAAAAACGTATTTTCTAATATTAAATCAAAATGGTTCGGCGCTGTTCAGTGTGCATAAAAAATAAAGATAAATTTACCGAACTACATTGGTATGTAAATGTTTATCATTTTAAGACCAAAAATTAAGATATTTTCCGTTTTGTAGTTTACCAAGAAATGCAGAGCAACGAAGGAAATGGCTAGATGCATGTGGTTTGCATATTGCAAACCTCTGGAGGTATTTGCGCTGGAGTACTGGAACTTTCCATATAGTTTAGGTTAGGTTAGCTGGCTAGCCACTGGGTGGCTTCGCAGATACCATCGAGGGCCATGGCATGACCAGATAAACATCTTTAATTTCCGATATGTGGCCGTTTGAATGTGCGCAATTATTTCATTTTAAGCTATTGGGGAAATCGTTTTGTATTTGGAGTTGTATGATCCAGGCATATGAGCACCAGTATTCGATATCATTATAGCGAAAGGTTTCAAAAATTTACCGCAAAAAGTGGCCAAAAAAATATTAAATCCATTGAGCCGCCCCTGTGATGAGTTGACACTTTTTTCCGTGTAGTAGTTTAAAAGTCACACGTATTCTACAACTGACGCAAAAATCGTAATATGCTGTCTCTCTTTGATTTCGGAATAAAAACACATTGTGAGCATACGGCACTGGCAATATAGAAGTATTACATATATGTGCGCAGGTTATTTTAAAGCCCAAAACAAACCAAGAAAGCGAAATAACGAAAAGTGACGTTAAAGAGAATGTTAACCCAGCAAACTTAAAAGTTAAGGTAAAAGGAATTGCAAACAGGCAGAATGGAGCTATTTCTATAAAATGCAGTAATAGTGGTGATAGAAGTATTCTAGCTGACGAAATCAAAAACAAGCTCAGCAAAAACTATGATGTTGTGCTTCCTGGAATGCGCTATCCGAAGATACTAGTGTGCGGATTGTCATCAAAATTAGAATGTGAGAATATTCAGGAAGCAATTAAAAAGCAAAACGATATTGAGTTCAAATACATAAAGTGCACTTACATGCATCTTTCAAGAACCCTCGTTCGTTTAATGCGTTTGTTGAGATTGATGGAGATGCTTTTGAGAGCATTATGAAGGTTCAAAGGCTAAACATTGAGTGGGACCGGTGCGTTGTTTATGACAGTTTAGACGCGTTGCGGTGTTACAAATGCTGGGGCTTTAACCACAAAGCATCTGTGTGCAAAGAAACCCAGCAGATATGTGCAAAATGTGGCGAAGCTGGACATGTATACAGGGAATGTAATAACGAGTTTGTAAAATGCATAAATTGTATTAAAGCAAAAGCAAGGCTTAATTTAAACAATGTAAATGTCGATCACGATACAAGGGACCCGTCTTGTAGTGCGTTGCAGAGAAAACTGAAAATTCAAGCGGAGAGGACATTATATTAGCAATCAGGGCAAAGCATTAAGTATTTGTATTTTAATATTTGCGGATTAAGTACAAATCATTCTCAACTAGAGGTAATCGCCATGACAGAAAATTATAATTTAAAATGTCTCACGGAAACGCATTTAACTGAAAATATTGAAGACAGAGAAATCGGATTGAGCAACTATGCAATTGTTAGATGCGATAGTGAATCAAGGCGGCGTTCTAGGCTATGTGAGGAGCAACTGGAGTGTGGACAATATGGAGCTAGTTGCGCATGATACAATGTTTTGGTGGCTAGTGTTGCAAATTAGTCAGAACAACAAGAAGTTGAGTGTTGCCACAGTCTATACATCTAATAAAAAATTTCCATCTGAAAGTACGTTTTGCGATTTCATGAAGGCTGAACTAGAAAAGCTGTCGGGTATTGCGGATGTGTTAGTGCTTGGTGATTTTAACATCAATTGGATAGAGAATTCTACTTACAAAAGGCAGTTAAAGCAAACTTTCCAGGATAACGCATTTAAGCAAATAATGGCGGAGCCTACGAGAATATCTAGTTCGTCAGCAACTCTAATTGATTATGTTGTAACAAACTCGCCCATTACAAAAGTACAAATATTAACTGATTGTAAAATAAGTGATCACGAGACGATTTGTGTTGTGATTTGTAGCAGAAGTGACGAACAAAAACATGAAGCTAAAATTAAGTCATTCAAAGTAGTAAAATTTAATAAAAGAGTGATTAGCGACATCTTTAATCAAAACAATATATATAATTTGCAGTTGAGCGATAATTTTGAACAAAAGGCTAGAATGTTTAGTGACTACATTAAAGAGGCATTGCATATAATGACAAAAAATAAAACGATCAAAAACAATGAAAATAGATGTGAATGGTTTAATATTGCATTACGTGAGATGAGATGTATAAAAATAAATTGCTACAAGCGCGCTGTATGGACAAATAAACCGAGTGATTGGTCTAGGTATAAAAAAATTAGAAACGAATACTCATTAAAGCTAAATCAAGAGAAGAATAAATATATTGAGCATAAAATTGAGAAGTGCAAAGACCAAAAGTCAATGTGGCAGGCAATAAAAAAATTGGTCATAAAAAGTGAGCATAAAGATTTACAAAAAGTAAGCTTAACGGAACCGTGATAACTGAGAAAACCGAGCTAGCGAATCGATTAAACAATTTTTTTGTGGACAGCATTAAATGCATAAATGAGGCTATACCATCTATGCCATTTATTAGTTTTATTCAGAAGCCAACTGAAACTTTCTATTTCAAAACAATAACGCTGAGTGAGCTTAAACAAACTATTTCAAAGATGAATAAAAAGAAATACTACAATGCACTATCAGCGCCTATGTTATTGCAGACGTTTGATATTGTAGGACCAAGCATGGTTACGCTCATTAACGAATCGTTGACGAAAGGTATTTTTTCGGAAAATTGGAAAGAATCCAGAGTTGTTCCTATTGAAAAAATTAAGAATGCAAAAAAACCAGAAGATTTTCGACCAATAAATACATTGTTAATGGAAAGTAAAATCCTTGAGAAAATTTTTTACGAGCAACTGGTGCAATATTTTGAAAAAAAAAACAAACTGTTCGAATATCAATCGGGGTTCAGACAAAAACACAGCTGTGAAACGCTCATAAATTTGCAAAGCTGATATTGACAAAAAGAAAACCATTGCGGAGGTATTCCTGGATTTTCAAAGAGCGTTTGAATCACTGGATAGAGAGATACTAATCTCAAAATTACAACAATATGGAATATCTGGGGTTGAAATTCGCTGGTTTCAAAGCTATATGACAGGCAGATGTCAACGAACTAAGGTGGGAGATTGTGTATCTGATGCTGTTCCGGTGAATCTTGGTGTACCACAGGGCTCAAAATGAGGCACTTTACTATTTATAATATATTTAAACGATATGGAAAAAAACCGTACAAAATTCCAGAATATGCTTATTTGCAGATGATACTCTATTGTATATAGCTGGAAATACCGGAAATGAGTGTACAGATAGGCTAAATGAAGATCTTGGCAGAGTTGAATGTTATTTGAAAATGAATAAGCTGAAACTTAATGTTAAGAAAACAAAATGGATGCTGATCAATGGTAAATCCAACAAAAATATTGTTATTAATAGTGAACCCATAGAAAAAGTACATGAAATTAAGTATCTAGGAGTTATCCTTGATTCAAAACTTAAATTTGATTTACACATAGATTATATTTGCAAGAAAATAGCAAAAAAAAAATTAATTTCTTTAGTAAGATACGGGAAAAAATGTCTACTATTTGTGCAATAAATATTTATAACACGATGGTGAAACCACATTTTGAATATTGTTCAACTATTCTTTTTTTAAGCAACCAATCAAATATGAACCGAATGCAAAAATTGCAAAATAAAGCCATGAGAACCATTCTCAACTGTAATGTTCTCACACCTATTATAACGATGCTTGATACTTTGAAATGGATGTCTGTAAATCAGCGCGTTATATTGAACGTATTATGTTTTATGTTTAAAATTAAAAATAATATTTTGCCAGGATATTTAACTTCTGAGATATGCTATGTAGCCGATGTACAGCCATATCCGCTTAGAAATAATAATGATTTTAGGAAATGCGGCACAGAATAATTTATTTTATAAAGGAACTAACTTATTTAATTCATTACCATTAGAAATAAAAACTTAATGCAATATTTATATCTTTAAAAGGAAAGTGATTGAATTTGTTAAAGAAAATTATAATTAAGACCCGAAATGTAATTGTAAATTCTTACTCTTATGTTGTAAAATAGCGAGATTGCTAAATAAATACTACTACTACTCCATATACAACATGGCCCCGGATCCCTGGGCTGGGTTGCAGGCGGAGCCTGCACAGGCCAATTGATCTATCGTTCCAGTCGTCCACATCTCAGGAAGCTGCGAGTACACCCCTTGAGGGTAGCTCCAAAGCGGCCCCGAATGAAGGCGATGATGGCACCCGGAAGTCCTGCACGGACAGTATCACCGACCGCAAGCCCATCGGGGGTACGAAGTCGGCGGAACGGCAAGGCGTACCAGGTCCTAGTGGTTCGGGGACCAGTAGAGCAGTCGGACCAGCAGTCAGGGCGAAGCGGGACAGAATCGCCGCTTCTAGACTGCTGAGGAAGTTCGGAAATGTCCCGGTTCCCGAGAATTTGAAGGAAGTGGTCGAGGGCGAGGGGCATTCTCTCTGAAAGTCGTGAGCGACCTCAGGAGAGAAATGCTGCCAACAAACCTGCACCCACTCATTCTCGTTCTGGCCCCAAAAGGCAGCGGTCAGCAGACAATGTAGATGCTGCTCCTAAGAGGTCCAAAACCTCTAGCGTAAACAGTCCTCTTAACCCTTCACGGGCTGTGAGGGCTTTTAACGACGTGGCCAGGGACCACTTGATCCTGGCAGTTATGGATAGGGGGCACCCGGAAGGAAACCTGACGGCCGACAACTGGAGGTCCGTCCTGGTAGGCCTCTGCCGGGTGTGCGAGATTCACCGACTGTCCGCGACGCTGGTCTCTACCAAGGCCGCATCAAACTAGTTTCCTGCGCTGATGAACGGCCAGCTTGACTGTGTAGTATAAGGAAGCAATTTCTTCTCTTGGGGAGCTGTGGCCCAGCGCTGACTTAGTGGCAGTGCACAGGGACGAAATCCCTTGTAAGCCGCCAGCCAGGGCCTGGTTCTCAGAGGAACCCTCAAATCCGGAGAAGATTCTGGATATCATCCGGATGTCGAATGACGCACTACCAGCCCTCGAATGGAAAGTAGTGAAGGTCAGCGAGGTTAGGGAGTGGCAACGTTACATCACCTTGGTGATAAACGATGATTCGCTCCCAATCCTCGCTGACTGCAAGGGTCATTAGCTACGGCTTTTACTCTATTACCCTCAAAACCCAAAAAGGGAATGAGGGCAAAATTACAGAGCCGGGGGACACCGAAGGTGAACCCAAGGCTGACAATCTTCCGCCTCAAGGCGGCCTTATATCTGGAGCAGAAAACGGCCTGAGCGGTCCTGCTCCCAACCAAGAGGTCCAGGAGGTTCTCGAGGCCAATTTTCCGGTGGAGGTCTGATTCGGCAGCGGAAACAGATAGCGATACGCAATCTGTTTCTGGTGATGGATTGGTACCTAACCGGTAGACGATGGGAAGGGAACCTGCTTCTGGCGTCAGATTCAGAGGACGCCGATTATACCATCGTCGAGACGTTCGATGAGATCCCGCCAGAAGTGATGGACGGGGATGAACTTTTGTAAGCTGTTGATGAAGGTTTTACAAATAAACCTTCATCATTCTAAAGCAGCTTATGCAGCTCTGCTCCTGCACCTCAGTGATAAAGGGGAGGGGATAGTTTTTGTCCAGGAGCCCTGGGTTGTAAAAAACAGGGTTTGTGAACTCAACTGTTATGCTTACCACATAGTGTCGGCCCCTGTGACAAGTAAGGTCAGAGCATGTATATTAATCAAAAAATTTATTTCTTATAATTTACTCACACAGTTCAGCGATGAAGATACGGTGAGCATCTCTGTGGAAAGCCAATCCACGAAACTCTGGCTGGTCAGCACCTACATGGCCTATGGTTGCCAAGATAGCCCTCTCGCTCGGTTACTGGACGTGGTGAAAGAGGCCAATTCGAGGAAGTTTCCCATCGTTGTCGGGGCCGATGCAAATGCGCATCATGTGGTTTGGGGATCTTCCAACATCAACCACAGAGGTGAGTTGTCACTTGATTTTATACTATTACCTAATCTAGGCATCTGTAATACTGGTGATAAGCCCACCTTTGTTACCTCAAATAGGAAGGAGGTTGTAGATATTACTTTGGCGTCCAGCTCTTTCTTTGAGAGTATTAGGGAGTGGAAGGTACTGAACGACCATTCATTCTCTGATCACATGTATCTCCCATTTGTAATCTCCTTTGAACTTCCGGCCCCGGCCGCTTACAGAAATAAGAGGCGTACCGACTGGACTAAGTTTAGGAAGGTACTCTCGGGGTATCTGCTCAATAACGCTTCTCTCGTAAGCTAGGCTTACTGTCACCACCTGATGAAGCGGAGCCTTCTCTCGCAACCCTTGCTTCTCTCGGTGAGTTAAGCTCATCGGAACAAATTGAGGAAGCGTTGATTGCATTACCGATGCCTGTAACTCGGCCTTCTCTGCTTGCTGTCCACTTGTACTTCCGCGAGGAAAGAAGAAGCCCCACTGCTGGAGCAAAGAAATCGCTTCTCTAAGGAAGGAAAGCAGGAAACTCTTTAATGCAGCAAAGCGCGATGATTCTTGGACTGCATACAAGGCAGCCTTGAAGAAATTCAAAAACGCCACCAGGAAAGCCCAAAGGGACTCCTGGAAGGATTATTGCGATTGTATAGAGGGTCAGTCGGAGGGCAATCGCCTGCGGAAGGTGCTTGCGAAAAGTCCAACGAACCCGATGCATATTCAGAAACCGAATGGTGACTGGACGTCATCTCGTGAGGAAATGCTTGAAGTCCTAATGAACGCACACTTTCAAGGGTGCCCTGCGGAACCTGACACCGCGGTTACTATCTGTGAACGACCGTTGACTTCAGTGAACTTTATTGATGTAAAGAGGGTAGACTGGGCCATAAAGTATTTCCAGCCCTACAAATCTCCAGGCATGGATGGCATTTTTCCTGCCGAACTTCAGCCAGCATCAGACGTTCTATGTCCGATACTTGTCTTAATCTATACGGCTTGTCTTAAACTTAGTTTCATCCCCAAGGGCTGTGTTGTGTTTATACCCAAGAGAGGTAAACCTTCCCACGTGAAACCAAGCGACTTTCGACCGATAAGCCTTACTTTTCTTTCTCAAGGTTCTGGAAAGACTTCTATACTCGCAGATCCGACAGGAAATTGATGTAAATAATCTCTCTAGCTGTCAACACGCCTACTGGAAAGGTAGATCAGTGGATACGGCTTTGTATGTATTGTTAGCACCATTGAAAAGACACTCGCTTTTAAGGAATTTGCACTAGGCGTATTCCTAGATATCGAGAGTGCCTTTAGTAATGTTCTCCAGGGGGCGATTCTTCAATCCCTCACTCGCCTTGGGCTGGATCGCCCTATGGTCGAGTTTGTTCATCGCCTTTGAGGCAGTAGAGCTATTTATTCGGAGATGGGGGAGGTGTCTATAACAAGATATGCAAGCCGCGGAATGCCACAAGGTGGTGGAGTTGGTACACACCCCCAAATTCTATGTGACTTCAAGACGCCTTGCACGTCGTGGACACCTGGTCCAAAGAAACTGGCCTTAGTGTCAATCCGGCAAAAACTGTCATGGTTCTCTTTTCAAACAAAACGAAAACTGTCCGGCTACAGCCTCCTTCCTTGAACGGCATCGCGCTGACTTTTTCAGAGGAAGTGAGATATCTGGGCGTTATTCTTGACAGAAAGTTAACTTGGCGGCGCAATGTAGAAGAGCGTTGCAAGAAAGCTATAACTGCGACGTACGCTTGCAAATCAGCGATAGGAAAATGGGAACTGAAGCCTCACATTGTGAACTGGATGTACCAAATTAACAAAGGTCCAGAGGGTGGCGTGCATGATGATTACGGGAGCTTTACCATCGACGCCAACTAAAGCCCTAGAGACATTGCTTCACTTTCTACCTGTGGACTTATATGGTAAGCTACAGGCAAGCTATAATGCTATTAGATTAAATGCATTAATCAAATGGAGTGACAGGAGGTTTGGACACTCTACAATTTTGGAAGATTTTCCAGTAGACTTCAGGCGCCCGGACTACACAGTCCCGCCTACTGGACTAAACAATCACTTCCAGACAAGGATCCCCTCAAGGGAAGAATGGGCTGAGGATTCGGCCTTATCTCTTATTCTGATTCAGCAGCCATCTACACTGATGGCTCCACGTTGGATCTGAAGGTAGGAAGTGGGGTATACTCACAAGAACTCTCACTTAGCCTTAGTTTTCGTCTTCCAGATCTCTGTAGCGTTTTTCAACCTGAACTAACAGCAATAAACGAATCTGCAAGATGGCTGATCGATTCTCTTATTAGTCAGAAGGCGGTAACAATATTTTCTGATAGCCAAGCGGCTATTAGAGCACTTAATTGTGACAAATATACTTCGAAGATTGTTATGGAATGTAGACGTACTCTTAATGAACTGGCAAGACGTTACGTCACCAATGTTGTATGGGTGCCAGGCCACAGAGACATAC
>JAPVRG010167332.1:0-15458 GCA_029783565.1 Rhagoletis cerasi | reverse complement strand
CTTTGGCCAGATTTGCCTGGTAGTATGGCAGGTGGTTTCTGCAGCCCACCTGGTGTTAACCTCCTCGATGAGTACAGCTTTCAGTCTGTGTTTGCAGGAGGTAAGAGGTATGCCCGCATTCTGAGCAGAATTGACTTCAGATATTTCCGTCCCCTTCCTTGCCAGCTCGTCGGCTAGGCAGTTGCCATGGATGTCCCTATGTCCAGGGACCCATACAACAGTCAAGGAGCATTTTGATGCCAGCAGGTTGAGAGTCTTCCTGCATTCTAAGGCTACTTTGGACGTTGTTTCGTTAGATTTGAGGGATTTGATAGCAGCCTGGCTGTCAGAATAGATAGCAATAGGCCTTCCTGGAGGGGCGGAGGTTATGAGCCACTGAGCCGCCTCCATTATGGCGTTTAGCTCTACCTGAAAGATGCTACAATGGTCCGGTAAGCGAAAACTGAGGTTTAGCGCGAGCTGTTCAGAGTAAATCCCGCTCCCCACTCTTTCGTTAAGCTTGGAACCATCAGTAAATATGGCCGTAGACCCTGGGTCCAAGTCTGTGGCCCCTTC
Organism: Rhagoletis cerasi; assembly: GCA_029783565.1. Classification (NCBI taxonomy): domain Eukaryota; kingdom Metazoa; phylum Arthropoda; class Insecta; order Diptera; family Tephritidae; genus Rhagoletis; species Rhagoletis cerasi. Next base: position 14,903 of record JAPVRG010167332.1, on the reverse strand, counting down.
CCATTCGTTCCTCTCTGGGATTCTTGTGGAGAATTTGTTATCTAAAGAGAGTAGAGGAGTGGTATAATCTAACTGTCGTAGATTATCCGGTAGAGTTTCAAGTACTTTTGCGTGTCCGAATCTAAGGTCTCTCCACGGTTGGATCGTACTTAACCTGGCCGCACTGCAGCCGGCACGAAACTTGCCATAGAGATCCACAGGTGGAAGATTTAGTATTATTTCCAGAGATTTGGTGGGTGTAGTGGGCAGTGCTCCCGTAACGAGCATGGCAGCCGTCCTCTGCACCCGTTCCACCTTGGCTCTGGACAAAGTATTGTTTAACGCAGGCCACCATACGGTGACCCCGTAGAAAAGGATGGGTCTTACCACTGCTGTGTACATCCAGTGTACTATATGTCGTTTTATTCCCCATTTTTTGCCTATAGCCGTCTTGCAGGCATACAGGGCGGTATTGGCCTTCCTGGAGCGGTCTTCAATGTTCCGCTTCCAGTCCAGTTTCTTGTCTAGAATAACTCCAAGGTATTTGACCCCGGTTGAGAGAGTAAGTGCCACCTCATTTAAGGTGGGAGGTTTAAACAAGGGAGTTTTGTACTTCCTTGTGAAAAGTACCATTTCAGTCTTGGTAGGATTGACACTAAGTCCACATTCCTTGGACCACGTGTTTACCAGCAACTATGTACTATAGACAACTAGAATTGTTCTCTTTATTTTATATTAAATTTTATGCTTTATGCTATATTAGTCATAGCTTAGTAAAATGAATGCATTTGCAAAATAAACCAGTTTGAATTTGGACAGCAGAGATCACGGAGGTTTTTATTTAAGAAGTTTGAACCATGCAAATCTGATGCCATTAACAAAAATGCCTTCGCATAGAATAATATCCATAGCCACACCAACTTTCCGCGAATATTTGACGCAGCACTTACATTCACTTATGGAGGTGAACGACAGCAGTGAACGTTCGCGAACGTATCGATGCAGCTTATAGCTACATATATGAACGCACGCTGTTTGGTCCACCAATACATACGCGTACGAACAACAGCGGACATTTTATCTACTTAGCATACGCGGATGCGAACGGTATGGATTTGTTTTATGCTTCACATTCGCGAACGAGTATCAATAGAGAATATTTGATACGTTCACGTTCGCGTATAAAATCATAAATGAAGGTACGTGAACGTTCATATAAGAATATTTCCGTACCCTGCTAATCAGTGATATTTTTTAACAAAGGTTGCGCCATATGTTCATAAGTTGTGTTGAGTACCAAAAAATATTGCGCAGCAAAACTTAAAAATAAAATTCACATACATACATATTTCTAAAAAAAGATTTTTGTTTACATATATACATATTTTTATATTAAGGGTACACCCACAGTTGAGACACAGTAGAAGCTATAAATTAACAAAATAGGGATTTTGAAAAATGCTAAAAGTGTTTTGAAAATAGCAAATTTAGCTGAATAGATCTAAATTATTTTCGAAAAATTTGAATAGGATATGTAGACGAAGTATAAAAATTTACTAAAGAGGAGAGCTAAGTTCCTTATTGAACATTTTTAAGAAAAATAGATTCGAATCCTTATGAGTAGGGCAATTCAAAATATGCAAACGCATACTTTTTACCTTAACTCTTGCCTTCATAGTGTTTATATTTTTGGATATTTTACTACGCAACGAAGAAAACTAGCTACATTTGATAAAGCATATTTTGGGATACTTTGCAATAAATACATATTTTTGCATATTGTGGCGAATACTGCGAACACACGAATTAATTAAAGCGAACGAACGCGAAAGAGGTAGAAGCGCGACACCGAGAAATGGGAATGGAAAAATAATGCGACGCAAGTATGTGTGCGTGTTCGCTGCAATAAATGTACGTGTTGTTTTCGCCGCAGAGAACACTAGAGAGGGACTGGAATTCTCGATAACGAGAACCTTCGTTTGGAAGCTTCTAGAGATGAGAGCGCAGGTATATAAGCATGAGTTTACACGCCACAGCAAGTCATTTGTAAATCAGCAAGTGGAGAGTAATGACCTGTTTTTGTTTACTCGTAAATGCACATTTAGCGCATTTAGCTCTAAATGTACATTTATCCATACAAAATTCGTCATCTAAATGCAACTCCATTTCAGCATTAAGAATCTAAATGCTAAAAGCAACTCTGCATTCTTCCAAAAATACCACGATTCGAACATGGTTTAGTGAGAAAAAGTGGCAACATTGCTTTTTTCGCGTATACATACACAGGATTTACCAGATGCGTCCCGTGATCGACGATCGAGATTTCTTTTTTTATTTTACATTATTTGAACAAAAAAAAAAACACGCAAATATAACATCAGCCTGATGACTGATAGAAATATGGTTAAATTTAAGGTAAACTCTATTTTGTTTCATCATTAATTAAGGCAATTTAAATTGACAGCATCGGCAAATCAATACATATATACAAAAAAATTGTCGGCTATAGTTAAACCAGTTGTATGTTTTAGTATGTTTTTTTTGGCTTGTTTTTCTCACCGTGCGAATTGATCGTTATTGATACGGACCTGAATGAACGTCCGGAACGGAGCTGTTTGTCAAATACATACGATTTTGAACTTGACTAAATGTACATTTATTAAATGCAATAGCATGAACATATGTTCGAAAGTGCTAAATGTTGCATTTTAAATGCAGCAAAAACGCTGCATAAAGTTCGTTGTGAAGCAGTCAAGTTGCTGGCAAGCAAGTTATCAGTAAATTTTTTAGTAAGCAAGTATTGTAAAGTGTTTATTGTTCAATAAAGTTAGTCGTACTGTAAATTTAGCATTTTAATTTAACAATCCAGTGATCGAACCCGAAGTATTTGGGAAATTATCAAGGATCAAAGTGTAATTGCAACAATTGGTGTCAGAAGTGGGATTGTTAAATAAATCCCTGAAGAGTAAGTATTGGAAATGGCGAAGTTTAGCGATCTGAAGATACAACCTCCCAAAAAGGAATTGGCAAAGCGAGCATTATCCACGATTGGAAACAAAGTGGAATTACAATCACGGCTGCAGGAAGCTATGGAACAGTAAGGCATCTACGTGGACAAATATGACTTCGATCTTGAAGCAGAGGATACATCCACGAAGGGTGAAGGGGTTAAAGAGGTTGCTTGTTCATCCAAGGATATTCAGGATACGGCCACGAAGATTGAAGCACAAAAGGCTCCTAGTTCGACTACGGGTATAGACATCAACATGTTAGTGACTGAAATTTCTTCCCAGATGGATACACGCTTGTCACAAATCTCATCACAGATGCAAGCGTTAGAGACACGTATACCATCAGATGTTTCATCGCAGCTGGAAGCACAGCAAGAAGCACAGAAGGTACACGTTTCGCAATTATCAATGCAGCTGGATGCAAAAATGACGCAACTCCAGGATAATTTGATCAGAGATAACGCGGAACTCAAAGAGAGACAGGATAAAAACGAAGAGCGGCAACATAAAATCGAAGCGCTAATTAAGGGCAAAGTCGAAGCTAAGGTAGATTAGTTGGAAGGTTGCCTCCGATATTTGCAGTTGAATCGCCCATCCACCTCGCCGAACGATCCTAAGGTAAAAACTCCATCCTTTGACGGGACAATACCTTTCCAGGTCTTCAAGCTCCAGTTCGAAAAGACGGCCATAGCAAACAGATGGAGCATGGAAGTTAAATCCGCTGCGCTATTTGTTGCATTAAAGAGGCCTCCAGTGGAGGTTTTGCAGACTGTTCCCGAGTGCGAAAGCGATAAGTACGATGCATTGATGGGTGCCGTGGAAATACGTTATGGTAGCGAGCATAGGAGGCAGATTTACCAGATGGAGCTGGAGAACCGCTACCAAAAAGCCGGCGTGACTCTACAGGACTTCGTTTCAGAGATTGAGGTGTTGGATCACTTAGCTATTGCGGACGCATCTGGTGAACACCTCGAAGGATAAAAATCCAGAGGTTCATCAGCGGCATGCGGGACATATACACCAAAGCCGACATTTGCTGAAACTGTCTCGTATGCCCAGACCCGGAAAACAGCAGCGCTCCTAAGTAGACTGGCTTATAAAATCCATCGTGTGGATGTGGAAACATCGGACACAACAAATGAAATGCTGAAGAAAGTAATCCAGCTACTGGGTGATAAAAAGGATGGCTCGGGAAAATGCTTCAGTTGCAGTAAACCGGGCCATCTCGCAAATTGGCAGGAAAGCGAGCAACGTTACTGTTGGTGGATATGTGGACGGACAAGACCGGGCACTAACTGTGGATACGGGCGCATCACATTCCATCATTCGATCTGATTTGGCCAATAAAGCGGTGAGGCCATTGTCTGGGGCAAGGTTGAGGACAGCAACTGGTGAGGACACCCAAGTTGTGGGAGAAGTAACATGCAAAGTCGCAATACGGAATGTGGCGGTGTTACACAAGTTCATAGTTGCGGAGATTGTAGATGAAGTCATCATAGGACTAGACTTCCTAATTGGTCAATGCATGAAGATCGACATGGGGAACAGAATCATGCAATATAACAACATGCAAGTGCCGCTTAGATTTGGTTATGATAGTCCGCACAGCAGCAAACGAGTGATCCAAGAGGGAAGCGAACAGATTCCACCGAAGTCTGAACCAGTTGTTTGGGCGAAGATCGATGGAGATTGTGGGACAAACAAATTGTGGGTTGTTGAAGCAACACAAAATTCTACACCGGACGTACTAGTTGGAAAAACACTGGCTATGACACAAAAAGATGGACGCATTCCAGTTCGAGTTCTTAGTGAGTTAAAGTCACCCATAAAACTTCGTAAAGGAACTGTATTGGGAGAATGACAAGAGGTAGAAGCCATCATCAACTGCGAGAAGTTACCTGGAACCGATTCCGAAGGCGAGAAAGACATTGCGGAAGACATCAATGCATGGTTAAATGGATTAGAAGAAAAGTACTAGCATAAAGCTAAGGAACTTCTCCGCAAATACTCCAGCATATTCGACTAGGACGGTAACCAACCAGGCCGAACTAACGTTGTGAAACATCGAACCGATACTGGTGATGCAAGGCCAATCCGGAAAGCTCCTCGGAGTGTTCCACTTGCCAAACGTGAAGCTGTAAGCCAGATCATAAAAGAAATGAGCGAGAGTGGTGTGATTGAGCCATCAGCGAGTCCATGGAGTTCGCCGGTAGTACTTGTGAAAAAGAAGGATAGTCAAATGCAATTCTGCGTGGACTACCGGAAACTAAATTGTCGGCGAAAACCTTCGCTATTTACAAATTAAGCCAAAAACGAAATTTATGCTATATATGTAGTTGTCTTTATTCCAGCAGACAATTTAACGCGTAAGCGTGTTACACTTTGGTGGCGTCCAGTTCTTAACTGAACTTTCAAATTACATCGAATGGTTCACAACGAATAGATTGAACGAATGAATATAAGGATAAATAGCGAATGATAAATATGCACGAAATGACTTAAGCTAAGAATAACGATAAGAAAGAAATACAAAATTCAGCAAAGCACAGGGAAGTATTTTGTTCAAATGCTAATGGTGCAGTTACATAAATGATGTGATGAAGAAGGACAGCTATCCATTGCCCAGAATCGACTATACTCTAGACTCGTTGACTGGCACAAAATGGTTCTCAACGCTCGACCTTAAGAGTGGTTATTGGCTAGTGGAGGTAAGTGAGGAAGACAAGGAGAAGAGAGCCTTCAGCGTTAGAGATGGTCTGTGGCAATTCACCGTAATGCCCTTCGGATTATGCAACGCTCCTGCCACTTTTGAAAGACTAATGGACCATGTGCTTAAGAGACTGCATTGGAAAATATGTTAGGTGTATCTAGAAAACATCATCGTATTGGGTAAAAGCTTCGAGGAACACCTGAGGAATTTAGAAGAAGTTTTCCAGAGGATAGCTGGCGCTGGTCTTAAACTAAGTCCTAAAAAGTGCTCGTTGTTCAAGAAGGAGGTGAACTACTTAGGACACAAGGTGACGACGGAGGGAATCTGCACTGCGGAGGAATAAATAGAAGCAGTAAAAGATTGACCAAGGATAAAACGAAGTATCTCCTGTCATCACACAAACAGTCAGAGCATACGCGTCTTGGCACCCACGTCACTGTTGACAGTTACAAGTTTGAAAAAGTAGACAACTTCGTTTATCTGGGAACCAGCATTAACACCAATAATAGTGTCAGCTTTGAAATCCAACGGAGAATCACTCTTGCCAACAAGTGTTACTTTGGACTGAGTAGGCAATTGAGAAGTAAAGTCCTCTCTCGTCGCACAAAAATCACACTCTATAAGTCACTCATCTTGCCTGTGCTGGTGTATGGCGCGGAGGCATGGACAATGAAAACATCTGATGAAGCGGCTCTTGGAGTTTTTGAGAGAAAGATTCTGCGAAAGATTTACGGGCCTTTGCGCGTTGGCAATGGCGAGTACCGCAGAAGATTTAACGATGGGCTGTATGAGCTTTACAACGATGTAGATATAGTGCAGCGAATTAAGATGTAGCGGCTCCGCTGGCTAGGTCATGTCGTTCGAATGGACAGAAACGATCCTGCTCTGAAAGTATTCAACGCGGGTCGCGATGCTGGTAATAGAGGAAGAGGAAGGCCTCCTCTGCGTTGGAAAGACCAGGCGGAGAAGGACTTGGCTTCACTTGGCATTTCCAATTGGCGTCAGTTGGCACAGAAGAGAAATAACTGGCGTGCTGTTTTGGACTCGGCCAAAATCGCTTAGGCGGTTACAGCGCCAATAAAGAAAAGAAAAGTAAAAGATTGGCCAAGACCCAGGAATTTTCAAGAGTTACGGAGTCTTCTTGGGCTATGCACTTACAATCGTCAATTTGTTGCGAACTTCGCCAGCGTTGCTAATAGCCCACACGAGCTCACTAGGAAAAATAGAGCCTTCGAGTGGAACAAAAAGCAGGATGAGGCATTCCAAGCTCTGAAGGAACGGCTATGTACTGCACCTACGCCAGCGTGTACGGTTCCAGGCGCAACATTTATTTTGGACACGGATGCCAGCAGCTATGCGATAGGAGGCGTGTTGTCGCAGGTAGTTTACGGGCAATAGAAGGTAGCTGCCTATTAAAGTCGGTCGATTGGAAAACCGGAGAGAAACTATTGCGTAACTCGGAGAGAACTACTAGCGTTGGTGGAGTGCGTTAAACATTTCCACAAGTACCTCTATGGGCAACGGTTCCGAGTTCGAACGGATCATGCAGCGCTGAAGTGGCTACTACAGTTCAAGAATCCGGAAGGACAGCTAGCTCGGTGGATTGAGAGACTGCAAAGCTACGACTTCACTATTGAGCACCGCAAGGGAAGCATCCATGGAAACGCTGATGCCATGTCCCGACGACCATGTAACCTGGAATGTAAGCATTGCTCAAAAGCTGAGGCCAAGGAAGACATAATAGACGTGCGGCTTATGACGGTAACACCAGTAGAAGAGTGGGAGGCTGAAAAACTGCAGAAATGTCATCAGGAAGATCCGGATTTTTAACTTTTGATTCACGGGATGGAGATGGACAGACGGCCAACTAAGAAGCAAATGGCAGCGAAAGCCCAATTGCAAAGGCATACTGGGCACAATGGAACAGCTTTAAGTTGATATATGGCTGTTTGTATAGGGTATGGGAAAGTGAAGATGGCCAGTGCTCCCGCAACCTAATAGTAGTTCCAAGGGTAAGAATTCCGGATGTATTCAAGGAATTCCACAAGTGGAGGGCACCTGGGAATCACGAAGACCCTGGAGAAGATCAAGCAGAGGTTCTACTGGGTTGGTTGTCGGCAATCGGTCGCAGAGTGGATTGCTAACTGCGCGGAGTGTATTGCAGCTAAAGGGCCGAAATCCAGAAGTCATGGTCAGATGAAGCAGTATAATTCAGGTGCACCATTCGAACGGATTGCCATGGATGTAGCAGGTCCATTTCCTATGAGCGCACTGGGAATCAAATACGTCCTTGTCGTTATGGACTACTTTAGCAAATGGCCGGAGGTATACCCGATTCCAAACAAGGAAGCTAATACGGTAGATGAGGTATTCACCTACAATTGGGTTGCGAGATACGGCGTACCTCTACAGCTACACTCTGACCAAGGAAGAAATTTTGAATCAGCGGTGTTCCAGGAGATGGCCAGATATTAGGTATCCGCAAAACTCGAACAACGGCTCTTCATCCCCAATCAGATGGAATGGTGGAACGGTTCAACCGAACTCTGGAAGAGCATTTGCGGAAAGTCGTGGACAAGAATCAGAAGGATTGGGATGTCCACATACCCTTGTTCCTGATGGGAAACCGGTCCGCGGTGCATGAAACAACGGGTAAAACTCCTGCCAAGTTAATCTTCGGCAGTAAATTCCGTTTGCCTAGTAACCTGTAGTTTAGAGTAAGTGGCGATGCGAGAAGAATCGGGAAAGAGACGTCCAGCATTCTGGAAGATGAGCTGAGAGAGGTACATGCTCTGGTGAGACAACGTACGCAAATTATGAGTGACAAGATGAAAGCCAGGTATGATAAGGCGATGAATTCCGAGGGGTTTCAAGAAGGAGATTTAGTGTTGCTGTACAATCAACAACGGAAGAAAGGTTTGTCCCCAAAACTACAGTGCAACTGGGAAGAACCGTATAAGGTTATCAAAAGGATAAATGACGTAGTGTATCAAATCCAGACCGTTGGGAGGCCGAGAAAGAAGATGAAGGTGGTACACCTGGAGAGGCTTGCAGCGTTTGGAACAGCAAGTGTGTCTGATCAGGACGAGATATATAAGCGTGCGTTTACACGCCACAGCAAGTCATTTGTAAATCAGCAAGTGGAGAGTAAAGTTCGTTGTGAAGCAGTCAAGTTGCTGGCAAGCAAGTTATCAGTAAATTTGTAGTAAGCAAGTATTGTAAAGTGTTTATTGTTTAAAAAAGTTAGTCGTACTGTAAATTGGGCATTTGAATTTAACAATCCAGTGATCGAACCAGAAGTATTTGGGAAATTATCGAGGATCAAAGGATAATCGCCACAATATTGACACAATTGGGTCTAACATGCATATATAAAGTAATAGTTTGTGATTCTTAGCATGCTTTTACGCATAATTTTCATGTTTTCCAATTGGAAAAAATCATCTCAGATGATCTCAAGTATCAATGTCAATTATGGATTTCTTCCAAAACCCATACAAAAATTTGGAAACTTCAGGTCTTTTATTATAAAATTCCATCTACATCCTCAATGATGCCAAATATAAAATTGGATCTGTGAACTTGCCACCCGTATCGAATAAACTTGAAGAAGTGTTAACGAAAAATCAAGGATCTGAAATGCTGAAAAATATTTCCAATACCTTTGCCGGATATACAAAGCAATTTCATGGTTTCGGAAATGGGCTCTTTTAAATATACGCCTGTTATATCTGTCGATACAGAGCGAACATTTTCCATGTACAAAAACTTTTTACGTGACAACAGGTGTGCCTTTTTATCTGAGAACATACCTTTATATTTTGTTGTTTATTGTAACAACAATATTCTTTAATTATTCTCGCTGTCTGGGTACATGAAAAATTTTTAAGAACTACATATGTTTCAGTCCACGGTGTAAAGAACAGAGGTGGCGCCGTCAGTGGTACCGCTACTTTGGTTTTGCCGATTTTGACAGATCGTAATTCAGTAAACAAAGCTTTGTTTACATATAAGCGGCAAAGAAGAAATTTGAATTGCAAGTGAAAATTCAGCGAAAACTGTGTTGATTTGCAATTTGTGAGTGATTTTCGAATGAAAGATATTGTAAAATCTAATAAAATGAAGTGCCAAGTGTTAAATTGCGACAGCCGTCAAGGTAGTGCCTCAAAACGCAGCTTTTTTTTCCTTTCCTCGCAACAACGCCGTGGCGAAAAAGTGGGTGGAATTCTGCGGGCAAGATGCATATTGCATATTCATAGTATAGTTTAGATAAGCCATTCGATTTGGATACGTCATATGCATGAAGCACTTTACCGACGATGATTATGTTATGCGTCGGTGGGAAGAACATGGTCAGAGTTTGCTTGAGAACTCTACAATTTGCTTGTTGAATCCAACGGCTCTAGGGTGTGAAGCTCTTAAAAATCTCGCTTTGCCAGGCTATTGTCGATGGTAGCGTTGTGACCCAGGATGACTTGGAAATAAAATATGTATGTGAAATCAAAATTCTAAGCTGGAACATAATAACAAAACAATTTTACAAATACAGCTTCTTGGATGCCTTTTTTATTGCCGGTCAAAAGCTAGAGTATGTATGTGATTGCTTCAAGAGTTGAACACTGATGTCAATGGCGAATCGGAGATGAAAGTGTTTGACTGGATATTATCGAATCGACCTGCATTTTTTTTATACATTTCAAGCTTGAAAGAAACATTTCGAGGTAATATAAGAATAGGTTTGTCACCCAAATGCCTGGTTGTTGTCGTTGTTGTAACCGCATACAAATTCCCCAGAGTTTTTGGGGAATAATGCGGGAGTGGCAGTCCTTGGCCAGATATGAATCTGGGGCGTTCCGGTTACGTAGACCCGACTGTCGTGGGAATGTGGGGGCTGGCCTGGTCGTCATGCGTGGTACAAACATTTCCGATGAGGGCGCAAAAAGCAGCAACGTCCTTTCAATCGGTGGGTATAAAAGCGAACATTTATCTTACTAACAAAGTTTCGCACATTTTTTTATTTTTTTAGTAGAGATTAAAGGCACATTTAGCGAACATTATGGGGCTTTGCGTGCATATGAACGCTTTATGTCTGAATTTTGTAATGCACCTGGAGAGTGTTATGTTAAGAACGACGTAAAATGATCTTGAAACCGTGGCCGGTAAAATGCCATGACTTAATACATAAAACATGATAAAATGTTTACCAAGCAATACAAACCTATCGATAACAATTTTCTTTACAACGCTATTACATCTGAAACAACACCACTCAAGTTATATTTACATTAATTTGTATATTTCGTCAGAATTTTTTAACAGAAATATATATATACGCGTTTTGTAAATCCTTTGAGTTATAGTAAAGTTTATGTTGCAAAAAATAACTTCGTTTAATGAAATTAATGGGTGTAGCGGACCATTCCAATACATTTTTAGCCAATACATGCGCAGAAATCCGTGCATTTTGCCTTCGCGAACCAACTGAATCTGTGCCGCATTCCAAAGATCATCGTGCGTGCGCGCTTGTTCGAATTCGGCAAGTGTATAAGAAGGACTGCGTTTGTCTTTACATTGGTCGTCAAGTGTTTTAGGCGCAAAGGCGTGCAAGCCTTTCAGACTGTAGTAACAGAAGTTATCTGCCAATTCACAACGAATGATTGCTTCCTCACAAAATGTTTCAACAGATGCTTTTGTATTTTGATTTGTGACGCCAGTAATGGCACGGAAATTTCACCTAACAAAAATAAATTAAGTATAATGGCATAAGAAATTTCGTTATAAGAGGATAAAGTAACGAACTACAACATCATCTCATTTGACTCATCTAATTTTTAGCATATTTACCAAAGTGAAACCATGGTGATAGTCCAGATAAGGCATTCATGGTTGGATCATTGCGCTTCTCGCTTAATATGCGCAAACGCTTTGTACAAAAGCTTTATAATAGGTCACATGCCGCCGAATAGCCCGGTTTTGCCCATTCTACAGCACGGCCCTTCTGTGTGTGGCCATAGCAAAATATGGACAAATCCTCAATACATTCATCTTCCACTTCAGGTATTGGATCACAGAAACAGCCAAATTATTATCATCACTGTAGGCGATACGATGCTAGCAGGTCAATATGAAATGGCCGCATTCGGGATCCATTTCGTTGTCGTTTTCGTCGTCTTACAAGTATTTAGCGCAATTCAGGCTCGCAAGTGCCGCGAAGTACTGGATCTACACGCCAATCCCTCCTGTGTAACACGCGGTGTAAGGACTCACGTAATTCATGCCTGCTCCACGGCACACATTGGACTGGCCGGATATGTTTATGACGGCACCAACACCATTTTTAATAATGAGAGCGCAACCGCCGACATGGTGCGTCCGCGCATTAAGATGCATATTGTATAGTTAAAACTTAATCGTCAATTATCTTCCACTAAATTGAGCTGAATTGCGGTGGAAAGTTCACCTGCATTGGTGGACAGGACGTAGAGACCCACCTCTTTCATTTGTGGAAGTTTACACCACTCTGTCCAAGTTTAAGTGCACTAAAACTGATTAAAACTTGCATCACAGCCACTGTTTTTAGTATTTTGTTAATTTATTTACAAAATATCTTTTGATCAACCACAATTTCACATTTACCAAAATTAAAACACGTTTCTCGTTGAAAAAATGAAAGTTGACAACAGTTTTGACAGCTTCAACTCCTTCTCCTTCTACCAATATTCTTTGTTTACATTAAATTAGGAAATGACATCGCCTCAGGACAGCGCAATCTTGCATTCTATCATTCTTGGTTTTCGTCAAATCTCCAATTTCACCGAATTCACCACCTTGAAATATTAAAATCAGTTTCTCCTAATGCAACTCTGAAAGTGATGGCGAATGCACACCCGAGAAGAGGAAGAGACTAAGAAGACGAAATTTTTTAAAGCTGCTCGCGCTAACTTATACATATTTTTGTAATAATACTTGAATTTACCAGAGAATTTAATAAATAGTTAGACTGCTACTACAGTCGAATTCGTTTCTCTTCTCCGCCGTCAACAACATACATACATAAAAAATCGATATATCAATTGCATACAAAACAAGAATACAAAAAGAAATCCTTTTTTCATTGACGAAAATTTTAAAAATATATATATACATACATATGTACATCCCAACTAACAAACTCTCGAGAACAAAACTCTTACAAATTACGAAAAGATCTCATAAGACTCTTTTAACATACTTGAATAACCTCATAACATAATTCTTGTAAAAAGACTTAAATTAAGTCTCATAGTACTATCTTTATGAGATAATAATGCTACTAGAGTTACTAAGCCTTTAAACCTCATAATAAGACCATTTTGAACCTTTTTTATAAAACTTCAACTCTCAAAGAGTTATACTCTTTAAAAAATTCCCATATGAGTAGTAAATTGTTATGATACTTATAAGAAAACTCTTGTAAGATATCAAGTATTAAACTTCTTATAAATACGCCTTTATGAGACGTAAAATGTTAAAACACGTATAAGAAAACTTTTACGAGTACACAAGAATCATTACTCTCATAAAAACAACAATGGAGCTCCACTCATATCAAGAAAAACATTCTGTCAGCCAATGCGGTGTTAACGCGGCAAAATGGACAAGTTTAATTGGAAAAAAGTTAAAAGATCCACTAATTTGCGAAGGAAAATACAAAAAATGTATCTTAAATTAAAGGATAACACGTCCAAGAGTGTTACAGCCAATAAAAGAGTTACTCCGAATTTTAAGCAATATTTTAAAAATAGTGCGCAGTCTTCTCCCTTTTTTCGTGCAAGGCTGGGTCGTCCAATTTGCCTCTGGCTTTGAATTGGGATCTCTCAGCAGTTTTTGTATTGAAGAGACTTTTTTGGTATTTGGCCAATATAGGATTCCCATATTCTCCCAATTGTAAGGCACAGCGGTAAGGCATATTTCCCCATGCTCAGTAGTTTGCACAATTTTAAATGACATTCTGAAAAATTATGTAGTTAATTCACTGAAAAAAGTCGAAATAACATCTAAATTTATCATTACCTTACTGCAAAATAATATTTCTTAATTAATACAAACAAGACAAACGCTACCGACAGACAAATGCCAAATAGAATATGAAACACTCACAAAAAAGGCTTAATTTTCATTGTGAGATTTATAATTTCGTAACAAGAGTTAAATGTCTCATATGAAATCCTTAGTACTCATAAGGAGAGTTATACAGAGTTCAACTCTCATGAAAAGAATTAAGGCTTCATACAAAGACTTTTGTTCTCACACAAAGAATAATACTCTTATATGGGTAAGAAAAAAGTGTAAAACTCTTGTAACGAAACTTAACCTTCTCATAACCAGAATTTGATCCTCATAAGAAAAATTTGTCATCAGCGGCCATATTTTCCTTGTTATGAAGGTTTTATAGTAAAACAAAAATCCAAAAATGTAGCTAACTTACGCATGTAAAAAATTTAAAAAATTACGCTCTTTAGATAAGTGTCGATGCATGAATTTACATTAAAATATTGAGCAGGATTAAAGCATTAAATTTTTTTCATATTAAATAACAATTTACAAAATAATCAAAACTTCATTATTTTTGAGGCGCTTTGCTTTTTTTCGAAGTAAAATGTTGATTATTATCGATAAAATTTCAATCCCCATAAAATCTTAGCTTATTATTTCGAAAATTTACTACTAAAAGTCTATAATACTTATATTAAATTCTAGTCTACTTGAATTTCTGCCATCGAAAATGTAACTTATCGATTTGCTATGAATTAATTTTTATGAAAATACCTTTACTCTACAAAAATAACACCACCAAAGCTATTTTCTACATACATACAAAGTTATGATAATTATTATGATACCATTATGAGAGTGCATACATACTCTCATAAAAACTCAAATAGTTTTTTTATGAAACCCACGTAACTCTTACAAAGAGAACAATCGTATTTTTATAAGACAAAAACAACTCTCATAAATGCGCCATTTAATTCTGACAACGCATTCATAAAGCACTCGTAATTATTATGATACCATTATGAGAGTGCATACATACTCTCATAAAAATTCAAATAGTTTTTTTATGAAACCCACGTAACTCTTACAAAGAGAACAATCGTATTTTTATAAGACAAAAAAAACTCTCATAAATGCGCCATTTAATTCTGACAACGCATTCATAA
>JAPVRG010167160.1:0-11027 GCA_029783565.1 Rhagoletis cerasi | reverse complement strand
ACTAAAGGCTTCAGTGCGAAAGATCAGTGCAACGCGCGCACCTACACATACTGCCTTCCATTGCGTTTGCTGATTATACCCTCAAGTATGATTTTGAGACGTACCGAATTGAACCTGCTCAGCTCTAAAGGACAGGAGAGGTGCTGATGTTTTACGAAGGCACTAAAAATTTTCACAAATTTACAAGCCTGAAGTAAGCAGGCCCCATTGTGATTATGCAATTGCAGCTTTAAAAGTTGATTTTTTTTTTATTTTTTAGTAACTTTTTGGATCCTTCTGCCAAACGCTTCGTTATGTCATGCTACATCAAATTCAGAAAATGGTTGGTTTGGCGATAGCGATTGCACGTGGTAATACCACGGCAGCTACACGGGATCGCGCGCTAACTGAAGAGCGGTTAGATTTGCCAATGGCACCAGGTTGGGGTCTGCTTTTGGATACAGTGCACTACGAACGCTATAATGATCGTTACGGCAGCGATGGCATACACGAACCGCTGACTTGGACAAAACAAGATGAAATTAAGAAATTTGTAGAACGTTATATTTACTCCAACATAAACGAGGCGGAATACAAGGAGCGGTCAATGTTGGAATAGTTAGAAACACCCCGCTACGTTCGTACGAGGCGCGACGCGAGAATACGCAACGACAAACAACGATGAATAATTAGAAAAGTCTTCCGCTAAATATAAATGTATTTATATTAAGGACTATTGTTGACACTAAAAAATTAAAGATACTCAGCTTTATCACCAATTCCATGTGAATAAATCGCTCCCATAATTTAACAAGCAAACCAAAAACAAATTGGGAAAAGTTAATTTTGCTTTGCAATTTTTTGGGGGAATTAATAAATTCCACAGAATTGGAGAACTTTTGTTATATTTTATTTCCAGCGTATACTCGATCCAAATCAAATCCAAATACATTTTATTTTATACAGTGCCGGACGAAAGAACAGAGAATTTTGCGCAATGTATGCTAAGTTTTTTTCCATTATTTCTTTTCGCAAATTTTCTATAAAAATATATTTTTTCCTACTACGAAAAACATTAAAATAAAATTTTTGCAAATGGTATTACTTTCTTCCATAAAAAAAAATTGTCGAACATTCTTTGTATGAGAGAAACTGCGTGAAAAAAATTGTCAAAAATCAACGCGATTTTTTAGCAACTTCAAACTTGCACTTTGTTATATTAAAATTTAATGGGATACAAGACTGTATACCTTGAATTTTTCTTAAAAATCTGATTAGAAAGTAGGTAATTTATTGAATTCGCTCGAGTTTTTCACAAAGAAAATTTATTTATGTATATGTTTTTCGTTGAAGTATAAAGTATATTTTTATAGAAAATTTGCTAAAAGAAATTATAGAGAAAACTTTGCATACATATCGGAAAATTCTCTATGCCAATACTTTTGTCCGGCACTATATATCCCCTACTGTTGTAATATTCAAGCATAATAACTTAAAAAAATATTAAGCTCTACCCAAAATTGCGGCGGACGACGGTAAAGCGATCGGTGGTAAGTGAGCAACGGTTCATTTGCCGCTGTGAAATCCGTCAGAGTAAACACAATTGTGGCGGACGACGGCACCTGTATTTCCACCTGTGAACCCTTAATAATATCCTTAGCACGACGATCACACTTCTTACGGAAACCAGTACGTTTATATTTGGGCAACCATCGCTCTGGATCTGGTGGCACCTCGGCGTTGTAGTTTTTAGGCAGTTTACCTTTGCGTTTCCGATTGCGGCTCTTCTTTTTCTCAACAACTGGCGTGCCAGGCGATTGGTCGATTTTAGCATTCGCTGTCTTCTTAGCTGCTCTTGTAGACATTACCCAGTTGGCCGCTTCTAGCGCATCGATTTCGTAGGCAGTTGTGTTTCACGTTTCGGTAGGTATTTACTTAATTCCAAGGCATGTTTTGATTGAATTGTGCGTATGCAATAACCAACTGCGCCAATACTTTCATATCATTGGCATTTAACTTGAGTAGCGCTTCCAGAGAGCTGGCTGTAGTTTCAGATGCACTGCCACATAAGTGAAATTCTGCGGCCTGGCGCCACATATCGCTCAAATCGCCGCTGTTTACCTGTGTGTAATATGCATGTAAAGTATTATTGTAAATAAAATTTTAGGGAATTTAAAAGTAAGGGCTTACGTTGTTCAATTAGTGTTACCAGCGCAGATATAATACCAGGTTTGTACATTTGCTCGCCAAGTGAAAGCAGCACATCGATTGCCTCCTTGCGGCTGCCTTGCAAAAGCAAAAGTTGCACAATGCCAAATTTAGATGCAAAAGCATTTTCTTTGTGAGCGGCCACTTCTTTCTGCCGCTTTTCCTTCTTTCAGTTGGCATGTATGTATGTACCTACGTAGCAATGGTATAAAATATATGCATATGCTCACATAAAATGGTACGGTAGTACGAATTGCAGGATTTGTAGGTTGTACAGGAAAAGCTGCTCCGGGTCGCCACCTTCCATAAGGTTTGTTAATGGTAAAAGCAGCTTTTCCTGTAAAACCTGCAAATCGTGAAGTACCTGGAAAAGGCTTGTAGTCATTCGATTTAAAGTGTAGAGCGCAAACTTTCGATGATCCAGTTAGTTTATCACCACACGTATTCATCCACTGCCTGCCATGTGATGTCGCCACAACACCATCTTCACGACGAGGCTCAGATGCTACCAGTCAAGGAGCACAACGTAATCTTCAGCAAGCAGTTCTTGGTGGGGTGCCACCGTCGCGGATACCCGAACCGACACCTGCTTGACGCAGAACCCTCGCCACGGCACGTCAGAAGTCACCTTCACGAACTGACAGACGAAGTCCAGAGGTTCATTAAACAACCCCTGATAACAACGACATATAGACAGGCCTTAAACGGCATTCACAGCGATTCGGTCCTAAGTTACATGCACTCCAGACCTACGAATGCCGTACTGGGAACCAAACCACCGGACGCTGACGAGACTGAACTTCGTCTGCCTCGGGAGATACGCACCACAAAAGCACAACTACGCTCCGGATACTGCAACAGGTTAAACACGTATCTCAGCAGATTGAACCCGGAGGTGCCTAACTCATGCCCTGCATGCGGAGAATCACCTCACGATTCGATGCATCTCTTCGCGTACTCCCTGAACCCAACTCAACTAACGCCCCTCTCCGTTTGGAGTAATCTAGTGGGAGTAGCAAACTTCTTGGGTCTCCCGTTAGTTGAACTTGATGACAATGACTAGGAGTAAGTAAGCCGCTACAACAACAAGAACATCCACTCCCTTCTTTGCGTTACATCTGTTGGCACTCGAAACATACCTATGTACCTCATTGTTGTGGGTGCTTCTGCATAAACAGCAAGTATCGGGCATTTTGAATGGATTTTTTTCCTTTTGTCCTTGGATTTCTAAGAAAATCATTTTTTGATTTGAAATCAACATATTTTTATTTTGAAATTAATTTATAATGTTGCTAGTTTCAAATGGGTTAACGCAAAGAAAAAACCGTTGTCATATAAGCGTATAAAAATAAATATGTCATATATTGAGCTCACTTTGTTTATTACATTATGCGTTTGTATTATTTGTTCAAACTACTTACGATGAAAATCGTTGGATAAATAAACAACTTTTGAATGGGCGAATGAAAATGTGTAATAATTTTTGTTTGAAATAGGAGCAAGAAATAATGTTACTTATACGCCATAGCGTACATGGCCGTACTCGTTCATACTCGTTAAAGTTTGGTTTTTTTTCAATCGCAATGCAAACTTAAAATGAAAATATCTTGGAAAATAAACTGAGCTACAGTTTTGAAAGACTTTTTTTGTTTATTTCGGAGCCCCCCTGTAAACGACGACTGAATAAATGTAGATTTTATTAAAATATAAGGTTTAATATTTATTGCGATTTCCAATCTTTTATACAAACGTATGTGTGTGCGAAGGTTTAACAATAATTATTGGCTTAATGGCTGGTTTGCTAGTTCGCTGATTTGGTTGATTTGTTTGGTTGTTTCAAAATTGGTGTTCTTGTTCGAGCGTCTCCTTCGGCCTTTTAGATTGGAATGCGATGAGTACAAGAAATTGCGGAATATTTGAACGTATAAAAATGGAAAATGTACATAAAGAAAATGGTACAAAGAATATAAAGAAGTAAAACATGACAGGGTTGCCGTAAAATTTGGTGAATATTAGGCTGGGCTAGTGTTGTAAATCGACATCCCACCCACCAGTGAATCATCATGGCGAGGTTCACTTAACTCCAGAGCGGCTAGCTTGCTGCCTGGTCGACGTATCTTAACGGAACTGGTACTGACTTCTGCGCTCCTAACTTGGCCATCTTTAGCGATGAACACCTCGGTGATTCTACCTCGCTCCCACTGTGTTTATTATATTTTCCGCCTCTATCAAGACGCTACGGATAGTTTATAACAGTGGTGATTCCTGTTTCAATACGCGTTGTAATAGTCGCTTAACGCACTGTACGAGGCGCTCCCAGCAACCACTTGCTGACGGGTTCGCATGGCAATTGAATATTGCGTCGTGCCATTTCGCCCTCTAGGCGGTTGAAATCAAACAAACGTTCATTCTTGAGCTCTATCTGGGCTCCCACAAAATTTGTCCCGTTATCACTTCTAATTCTGATTGGGACTCCTCGACGATTAACGAAGTTGCGCAGACACAAGATAAAGGCGTCAGTTGAAATCCCATCAGCGACTTCTAAATGCACTGCTCGCGTGGTCAGGCAGGTGAACAACGCAACCCATCGTTTTTCTCTTCTTCGGACCACAATAATCGACTCCGGCGTAGGAAAATGGACGACATAGAGCGTAAGTCGATCTATCGGCAATTGACCCATGGGCGGAATGGCAGGCTTGGATTTGTTGTGGACACACACCGGACAATCCCGTTCGTTGACTTCAGTAGTTTGCGCGCGCGTGATACCCAAAACTTTTGCCTCATTTCATTGATGGTAAGACAATCGTTTTGGTGGTGAAGTTGACAGTGATACTGGCTCATAATAAGTTACGTAACATGATGGTTTTGAGGTAAAATAACCGGGCGCCGAGCTGTGATTGGCAGGCAGTAAGCGGAATCGATTCTGCCGTTGACTTCCAGTAGACCATCGACATCTAAAAACGGTGTGAGTTGGTATATCGAACTCGATTTCGGAAGACACCTTTTCTGCTAAATGGCGTTAATCTCATCGGCGAAAGACTCGTTCTGAACCCTTCGAAGAACGGGGTTTTCAGCGTTGGCAAGCTCTATGACGTTCAGCTTTCCTCTTCAATGAGTACCAGCAGCAGGATTCCAGCTTTCGCTATCGCTAATACTCCATCGCCAAAAAATGCTAAATGAATTTTAGCAATTTTTGGCGATTTTCGCGATTCTATCTTAAAAAAGCATCTCTAAAAATCTCCAAAAATCTCCATTTTTGGTTCATTTTTTGACAGTTTTTAGCGATGAACAAAATGAACCCGGATAAAGTGAGTGAACAGTTTGTGACAGCTCATACAGCTAAAATGGCGATTCCAGCGTATTTTCCACCGATAAAAATCTCCATTGTTCGCTAAAAATTCTTTGATTTTGGCGACGAGAAAAAGTTGGCGCTAAAAAATTAACGCAACGAAAAATAGGTAATATTTATATAGTATGATATTTTTATTTAGTTTTAAATTGAATTTGAAAATGGAAAAACTCCAAAATAGAAATGTTGAGAGTTTATTTAAATCTAATTAAAAATTTTCTTTTTTGATTACAATAAAAATCAAAGAACAATAAATTGAATCAACAAAAATAACAAAGGTAAAAAAGAATAAAGTACAATAACTCTACAATATTTATAGTTTTTTATTTAAAATACTCAGTTATACAAAAAAATTTTGTAATTAATAGGAAAATATGGAAAACGGAAAAAACTAAAAAGAATGACAAACGATCAGAAATATATGCTCGTTCAATATTTTGAGGAACATAGAGAATTTGCTCACGACGATCCGTCAATGGCTCCTATGACCCCAGGGAATCTGAAATTTTGATAAAATCTAAGGAAATAAAGAATTATAAACTTATCTAATATTACTTTTAACTTAGTATAAGTACTTTTCATTTACAGCCCGTTTTTCTTCAATTGTCGATGGAAACTTAATGTATCTAGTAAGCAAGTATTGGCAATTTCTCTAATGCATCTACTGGCGCTGCTTTGGGATACATTAAGTACAAAGTCTTGTCCCACTGAACATTTGATAGCTTCCTGAAAATGTATGATTTCAATTAATGTAACATTAAATATTTATATACGTACGTATATGTATATGTATGAACATAGATACTTTTACATTTCTGCATATTTATTTTGGATGTAGAAAAATTTTAGTGAATCGTACCTCTGAAAACAGAAGGGGTCCGTGGATTCCCGCAAGAATTTTCTTTTGCTTCGCAAACGGTTCCTTGAAGCTCTCTGAGAGTGCACTCCGGTAGGATACAAATATCTTCGCAACTCACTCATCTTGACCCCCTTTTTAATTTCCATATCACTCTTTTTTAATATGGTAATGAAATAGAACGATATGGTGGCTTTTAATTTTTTGTTTATAACAAATTATATGTAAATTACAAATTTTAATTAAATTCCCGTGTGCCATAAATGTAAACAAAATTTGACATTTCTCTTCAACTGCACCAGCGACGCCTGCGTCGGATAAAAGTATTAGAATTTTCCTTGGAGATTTTTAGCGATGAACAAGCCAGAATCGCATTTAAGCGAAATCGCCTAAAGTTCGGATAATTTTTAGCGTTTGGATTTTTGGAGATTTTTAGAGTTTTAGCGATAGCGAATGCTGGAATCCGGCTGCAGATGTGGCATTGTGGAAAAATCTAAAAATCCAGGCAAAAACTCTGATGATCTCGACAGCATTAAAACTCGACCCACGGACAATGGTCGGACGTTAGATCTGGTATCTCCTGTGGCCAGTGCAATGTATCATGGTAGAGAAATCCTGGTCCCGTGAACCACCTTGACTTTGTTTCGCACACAAAGGATGAAACGGGTCGTGTCGCCTCGTCAGCGACGTTGTGTTGTCCACTCGGAAATCATGCCATCGTTCAAGCGACTCTTTAAGACGGCAACCCAAGACTGCTGCCTGTAACTCCAAACGTGGAATCATCATGCCTTTCAGAGGCGCACACCAGAGTAATGCCGATTTTGTGACCCCGTTTTACGCGCAGATACTCCACGGCCGCATATGCACAGGAGCTGGCATCCACAAAAATATGCAGCTGTATCTCGTCCGCAACCGGTAACATCGTGGAATAGCACCGTGGCACCGGGAGACGCTTTGCTGGCTGTATGCTTCTCCACCACTTGGCCCACTGCTCTTTCTAGTGATACGGCATGGTTTCGTCCCACTGTACGCGTAGCCTCCACAATGATTGCAACAACAATTTAAGACCCACTGTTACGTTTGCCAACAGACCAAACGGATAGTACATCGACATGGCTATGCCCAGCAACTTTAGCTTAGTTTGAGATGCCGTACCATCGCGCACATCGCCGCCGATTTTTTGAAATTTTTAATGAAATTCCAACCCGTCGATGTCAGTATTCCAATACATCTCCAGAACCTTCTCCATCGTTGCTTGACGTTCCATTCTAACAATATCGTTGTCGGCAGTGAATTCCTGACCATTAGTGTTTGTTGTACAAACTTTTTGTTTGAAACAAAATTGCGGAGCTTGAAGCCCGCAGCGGCGTTGATTTTGATGGCTTCGTTGGTGACTGCAACTGCTTTGTCGGCGCTATTAGACCTTACGACCAGACCGTTGACGTACGTGCTCTCGATGACTGCGCGAGCACCCCTGGGCATCGTAGACTGGAACTTGGCGGCCTTAATATTTTTAACGTTCTCAGCACAGCACGGCGAACAAATAGCTCCAAAAATCGTTGTTGTCATCTTGTAGGTACGGATTGGTTCTTTCGGATTTCCATCTCGCCATAGGAATCGTTGTGCATCCTTATCGTTGTCTCGTATTCGCACTTGTGCGAACATCTCGTGAATGTCTCCGGCCACTGCTATAACTCCCTAGCTACAAGTGATTGCGCTTGCTCCGGGCCCTTCAGTAAAGCCGAATTCAAAGATACCGCATTTTTAGCGGCAGCTGCGTCAACAACGATACGGAGTTTTTGCGGCTTATGTGGATTGACAAAACCAAAGCGCGGGAGGTATCATGTCCTCTGCCCTTCTTGCGCGGCTTCATCTTGCGTTAACTGTCGTGCATAACCTTTGTCGAGGTACTTCGCAATTTCCTTCTTATAGGTTTCGGCATAATCCGCCGGAATCTTCCCGCCACAGCAACCCGGCTTCGTACCTCTGATCGAGGTCGGACTCTAGTGCGAGTTTGCAGTTGACGCCGAAATTCTCGATCGAAAAATATTCTTCAACTAATTTGTTGAGCTGACCCAAAGCGACGGTCTTACGAACGTGAAGCACTCTCGGCATGGCTTTGGCTTCTTCACAATGAGGTCCATAGACGACCCAGCCCAACTTTGTATAAATGGCGACTGGTTGGTCAAATCTGGCGGCGACTGTCCTCCTGGGTACGCCTAAATGACAGTTATCTAAACCGAGTAATAAAACAGGCTTGACGGCGACGTAGCTCTGCACTGGTAACTCTTTTGTGTGAGTGTGCATGAACTTGTTGAATGACTGCTTGGGCAAATTCAGTCCTTTGATTGTATGTAAATTTTTTAGCTGATAATCTTGACGACTGCTCACCCCTCTGATATCGCAAGATACATTTCTTGAACTTTCGGTGGTTTGGCTGTCACCATACCACTGCAAAGTTAAGGAACTGGCACGACCTCTCAACCCCAACTGTAGGGCCACGTTCACGGATGACCCCTCGTCAAACATGGCATATACTTTTATGCTACCATGCGGGCCGGGCAAACAAAAAGGCAATATTTTAAATAGGCTGGCTTCATCTTCTTGCCTACAGTTTAGAACGCGTTCTCGATCGGAAGTTGACTCTGACAACGTAAGGCAGTCTTGGTGTAACAGCTGGTGACGCATGCGCGTACAACCATTTATAGCGCATGCTTTCCGATGGCGACAATTAAACAGACCAAGCCCCATCTGTAAATAACCGAACACAAGCGGTGTTGTTTCACAAGTGACCATTTAGCTGCGCAGTCCAGCGACTCGAATTTTCGGCAACTGGTTATTAGGTGAGACGGTTTGCAACACAGGCATGCACGCTGTTCCTCACTATTGTGTATAACTCGACGTGTTGGACTTCCGCTCGACCCAGACTGGCGATTGGCGTTTGTACTTTTTCGCGACAATAGCAGCAGTGGTTGGCTAAACCGCAGCGATATGCCAGCGACGCCAGGCATTATTGACAGTACTTTGGCCAAGTCGCTCAGCCAATCAGCAAAGTTACCTACAGTAGGAAACGGCGAGAGAATGGCGACATGATTGCTCCATTCGAACTGCTTCGACGGCGGCAGCTTCGGAATTAATTGTTATAAAAGTGTGGGGTTCATAAGGGGGTGCTTACATTTTGCCGAATGGAAAAAGGCTGATATGTTGCGAACTCGGTTAGCAAATTCTAAAATCTGATCTAGGCAATCGTCATGTATTGCAGGAAACTGTTGAACCTTTTGTAATTCCGCACGTGTTAGCAAATCGTGTCGACCAAAATTGAATTCGAGCTCCTTCATAACTATAGGCACGTCATCAGGACATATAAGCATCGACTTTACAGCACGTTTGGCGTTGCCTTGCAACGCTTTCTGCAACCGCATGAGGTTTTGCCTGTTGTTATACGAAAACTCCGCTGATGTGTCGACATAGTGGGCGTAAAACATAGGCCAATCCTCTGGATTACCATCGAAGGCAGGCAGCGGATACAGCTTAGTGACGAAGACAGTTGTGAAGCAGGCGGAGGCAACTGTTGTAACATGTGTGTGGTAATTGTGGTTAACGTGCTTCTAGAATCGGTACGTCCGACGATGGACCGTGATTGGCGGCATTATCAGACTCCATTTCAATATTCTCTGCCGTAGAATTTGTTTCTGAGTCGAAACTACTACCATCCGCATAATGGCTGGTTTGCTGGTTCGCTGAGTTGGTTGATTTGTTTGGTTGTTTCAAAATTGGTGTTCTTGTTCGAGCGTCTCCTTCGGCCTTTTAGATTGGAATGCGATGAATACAAGAAATTGCGGAATTCTTGAACATATAAAAATGGAAAATGTACATAAAGAAAGTGGTACAAAGAATGCAAAGAAGTAAAACATGACAGGGTTGCCGTAAACTTTGGGGAATATCAGGCTGGGCTAGTGTTGTAAATCGACACCCCCCTACATTTTGTTCTCGATTCGCCCATGCAAATGCCTAAAAAAATATCTCACTAAGGGCCGGTTGTTCAATGTCCGGTTATCACTACCTGCCAGTTAAACATCATTATCGACATTATCGACTCTCTGCAAATAACATGTGATCGATAAAGTAGTCGATGTGCACAAAATGCCCATATTTCACCATAAATACAACAATAGTACTTCATTTTAGCCATATATGTCATAATATCGCTAAATATATCACTAATAACTTATATATTTGGTTTATTATAATCTAAGCAATTTTGGTGGGCTTAACGCAAAATTCACTTGCTGATGTGCGGTATTGCCACTCTCTAGCACTCCGAATGAACAGAATTACCCAACGTCTACACCTACCAATTATTTGGGTCTGCCTTTAAGAATGTGGTTTGTAATGCAATGCAACCTTGTTTCATGCGCACAAGAAATGTTATACGCCACACAGAAAGGAGAATTATAGTTACCTCATCCTCTCCCAAGGCTAAATCACTGGGGCGGTAGCCCCAGTTGGTGCACACCAAAAGGAGAATTCTATTTGGTAAGGGTTATAATCCTAAAGCGCGGCCGAAGGCCGCCTACGCAGAAAGAAGTTCTGCGCAAAAATACTGTGGATAGCGTACGTTAACACAGGCAAATG
>JAPVRG010167117.1:0-15352 GCA_029783565.1 Rhagoletis cerasi | reverse complement strand
CCAGAGGATACGTGGATATAAATATCCGGACGTTGTGAGCTGCGATTTGAACCGTACGCACAAGAATAACTTCTGGCCATCCCCAGGTGGATGGCAGTCAAAAGTTTTCCCCACTTACGTGGACTTCTGCGCACGGATCCATCCTCCTCCTTCAGGTACATTTGGGACGTAGTAAAAAAACTTATCTGGAAATTTTCTCTTACTTTCATACGCTTTTCAACGCGTTTTATAGTGTGGGAAATTTTTCCAAAAGCTCCCCTTTGTAAAGGGGCATAAGCATTGGCTAAAACATAGCTTTAGCTTGAATTGAACTTGAAATTCCTTTCAAGACCATTTTTAAAAGCAAAGATTGTTTTATGTGAGTCCAAAAGTAGATATGGTACCGAAAGGAGAGATTATCCACCCATTATCAAAAATGTATAGCCATAAGCACGATTACCTGCGTTGTAATTTGGGCGGAGCAGCATGATCGTGAAACGCTCAAGGCGCCCTGACCCGTTGCGCTCTAATTGGAGATATCTTACGAGTTCCGAGTCGACCAATGTGTTCGAAGCGCAAGGGTCGATAATTTCGCGTACCAAATGAAGGCGGCCCCTTGCTTCAATTCGTACTTTTGCGGTCGGCGCGGTAGGTACAAGCGCCCGCATAATTGGCGCTGGTATTGCGCTATGTGTTAGGCGATTCGCTCTGAAGCCGGAGCGGAGGGCACGAGTATGGTTGTTGTTGTTTGGATATACGCTGTCTCGACGACCGTGTTTACGGGCGGAAAGGACGCGTTTACGCGCCGCCGCGTCATTGCGTGTTCCGTTGCGACCGCAATGACGGACGGCAATGGCAAATCGATAGGTAAAAAATTCAAAGAGTTATATTCAATCAAAGTCAATATGCAATACATATGTACATATATTTACCTATATATGTATATATCTGTGCAATAGAAATGAAAATACTTGCGTCCTTGTATGCATAATAGAGCTCTCGATTTTGTTCGCACATTTTCAAACAGCCCGGGTATATGAGCAACGAGTACTCGCACATTTGTTCAATGTTCATCACTCTAAAATTTTCGAGCATGAGCTCGAGCAATTCAAGTTTTTTCGAGTAATTTCAGCAATGTTTTTTTGATTATATTAACATCTTTGTAAACAACTTTTTACATTTTTCAAATTATTGATATAAAATGCAAAGATTGTTAGAAATTCAAATAACAAAATGCTTTTAATGAACAAATACAAATGCAAATACAATTTACAAATTTTCTTTTGTTGATGAAATTGTTCAAAAGCTCGAAAATTTTGAACAAATATTTGAGCTCGAGTTTCGAGCGAGTATGGAGCGAGTATGGAGCTACTCGCATTGCTCGATACGCGGGTATCTAGAGCTCTAATGCAAAACGCTCGTATCTATACTTTTTTTTGGCAGTATAATACTTCTTTTTGGAATCAAAATATGGATACTGCGGTGTTTTCCAAAATATTGCATTTATACTTTTTGATACATAAATTTTGTAATTTACAGAAGTAGAATAAATTTATCAGTCGTTGATACAAAACGATATAAGCAAACAGGGTGCGTGGAAACACGTTATAAAAAAAACATAGGGACACGACATTTTCACCAGTTTTGACCAACTTTCTTTTGTTTATTTAGGCCCCTATTATGGTTCCCAACTCAACTTAGTTGAGTTGTGTCTGAGGCAACTCAACCTGTAGACAACGCAACTATTTATTGGTATTGCCGTTCACAACTATTTTCAGTTGTGTTTAGCCAACTAGCTATTTGAAGAATTCGGTAATTCGATACAAATTTTGACACTTTAATAATATATTAGGGGTACTCACGACACCCCGAGTAAGAGAGTAAAAGAGTAAAGTGTAAAGAAAAATTACTTTCCAACAACAAAATACCTTGATTAAAAATTTAAATTTTTACTCATCTTTAACCTATAAGGGTCATAGGTTAAGATAGAGTGCAAAAGTAAATTTTTAATCAAGGTATTTTGTTGTTGGAAAGTAATTTTTCTTTACACTTTACTCTTTTACTCTCTTACTCGGGATGTCGTGAGTACCCCTATTATTTTAATGAAAATATAGTAATTAAAATTAAAAAAAGGAAATTAGGTACGAATTGTTTTTACCAATGATCCCAAGGATACTGGTGCCAGACAACTGACAGACAACTATCTTTTCAGAGTTGAATTGAGTTGTGTTCCACAATATAAATTTACAACTTACAACTCAACTATCTTCAAAGTTGTGAATCTTAATAAGGGCCTTAATGTTTGCAAATTTTTTGTTAAAGTCTAGTTCATTATATAATACTTAAGAAGTGCACTAAAGAAGTGTTGCATTTTGTCTCATTCCGTATGTCACAAACTTGATCAAATAACGTAATTAAAGGTTTGACAAAGCAATAACATCCTGAATGGCTGACATGTCATTCTGGAGTTTGCACGAGGTGAGTGTAGTATAAGTAGTAGTTTTCTAGGTATTTAATTCATAATTTTTTCTTTTTAGGATAGCAAGTTTACTTGTGCTAACTTGACTCAACAGCGAAACGGTTGACAAAATACGGAAAGTTGATTTTTGTTTTTATTTTTTCTAACATTGCACTTTGCAATTTTTTTATTCAAGAAATAATAAAATGGAGTAACGCAGTGTACCTACTTATTGCGCTATTGAACGACCTTATGGTGAAGCTGTTCCACCAAATTTCACACCAGCGCAGGTGGCTGTTCAAATTCAAACAACGTTAGAGTTTTCGTACTTTTTTTTGATAGTTGCTGGCAAGTTACTGGATATTTTTTGCTGGAGAATACGTGAACACAACTTATACCTGCTCATGTAGCAAATTATTTGTAACGATTGTCAAACATTATCATATTTTGGTGTTCACGTATCCACAATTGCTGGAAAAAATTTTACCTTGCAACAATTTGCCAAAAAAAAACTGATAGCATTTTGCTGGGTGCAATTCAAACTAGTAGGAAATATCTGAAAATAAACAACAAATTCATCAGCCGTGCATGGAACTTGCAAATTCTTAATTCTTAACTTCTTTTGAATTAAGCTTGATCTGTGGCCGAATAATTCGTTATTAGGCCACAATCTTTTTCAATTCAAAGGATCTTAGACGGTCGGTTCCATTTAACCAGGTCGGTCTGGGGTTCCTGGGTAAAAACCGTCACCCCTTTTTGTTTTTTTTTTTTTGTTTAACTAATATAATTTTTAATTAAATTAACTTTTTAAGTTGCACATCTGGGTATTCGGGGAATTCTCTCAACGGGCACGTATTGTCTTGTGTATATATCAAAAGCTGGCCCCGAGAACACGGTACAGTGCAAGCGGACCAGAGTCGAGGTATAGGAAAACATCTTGAATATGGAATTGTTTCAATACATATACAAGCCACCAGGATGCTTGTATATGGAGCCTGAATACTTAGTTCCTTGTTCAGTCCGTTGCGTTATCGAGGTTTTCCGGTAACTCCTACCATACATTTGATAAATTTTACTTTAATCTGTGATTCTGCAAATTTCTTAACGTATACTAAAATTATGATATTTGGTTAGTGAAATATTGCGGATTTAGCTGTGGAATCCCGTAGAGCTTAGAGAAGTGGAATAGCTTCATAATATTTGTGAAGTGGAATGAATAGTTAAGCAAAGTTTATTAGGAAGTTGATCGGTTTTTGAAATCTTCGCTGCAGGGTGGAAGCAGGACCAATTTTGCAATTGGCCTTGTAATTTGGCCCTTTCAATAAATTTGCGTCCAAATTTGCATCTTTCTAATGCGGACGATGTTATTACTTGTTTCCATAAAAAAAATTGTCGAAAATACTTTGTACGGAAGAAAAGGCGGGGGAAAAAATTGTCAAAAATCAACAAGATTTTTTATCAACTTCAAACTTGCACTTTGTTATATTAAAAATAAAATATATTTTTATTAAAAATGAAATATAATAAATGTATACCTAGACTTTTTTTTTAAGTCTGATTAGGAAGTTGCAAATTGGATGCAAATTTGTTGAATTTTTTTGAGTTTTGCACAAAGTTTAGAGATTTTATTTTTATGTCTACTGTTGTAGAATGAACCATATTTTTATAAAAAATTACCGGAAAAATATTAGAATAAAAGTTGTTGCATATATTGTGCAAAATTTGTTGTGCCAATATTTTTTTCCGGCAGTGTGGTTGTTCTACAATCCACAAATTTATTCAAACTGAACTATTAAAATTTTCATTCTCATAAAATATTTTTATGTATGTATATCAGGCAAACGTATTTGTTTAAACAATAAATATTCACATATACAGGTATAAAAGAAACAAGTACAACAATAACAAGTACATATAAACATACATATATAACTCGCTGCGAGGAAAGAAGCGGTACTAAGGTCGCTGGTGGATAGCCTTAGTTAAAAAACAGACGAAAGGGCAAACATACCCTTTTGAAGGACGATATCCTCTGCCGCGGTATGACTTGATATCAAAAGATCCAGCAAAATCCACACCAGTTTTTGTGAATGCTCGCGAGAAGGTTGTGCGTTCTTCTGGAAGGATTCCAATAAGTTGGATTTGCGACCTTTTCTTGTGGATCGTACAGGTTTTACAATTGTGTATAACGGAACGTATCATATTTTTCGCCCTCGGGATCCAGCACTGAGATCGGTTTTGCCAGTGTAAGGAGATTTTATGGATGAACTGGACGATGAGACGAGTTAACCTGCAATCATATGGGAGTATAACTGGATGCCGCTCATTAGAGGCCAAGTCGAGGGATGCGCCAAGATGACCCCCGGTCCTCATAATATTATACTTATCGATGAATGGATTACGGGGCAAAACTTAACTTTTCGCCTCACTGGATTTACCTGATTTCATTTTCCCATATTCTTCTCTATGGTATTGTTAGTTTTTGTTATTAGGTGAGCAGCGAAAGTGGACCACGAACACGGTGGTTTCCGGATCCATGGTAAAACTATTGTCGAATCTGTCCAGAGATTTTCTCTCAAATGTCCAAGATTCAGATTGTCGACGACTGCCTCTAAAGTTTCTGAAAGCAAAACTGCGCCGCAGAGTTCTAACCGGGGTAAAGATATTGTTTTTACGGAGGCTACCTTTGTTTTTGCCATGAGTAGGCTGACGAAGACTTTGTCGGAAGTCTTGACTCTTAAGAAAACAGTAGCTGCGTATGCTTTCTCCGAAGCATCGCTAAACCCATGTATTTCTAAGTCATCTGTTTGCGTTGAGTCTATCCATCTTGGTATGCGCATGTTGTTAATTTCCATGTCATTGTGCATAAATGCCTGCCAATGAATTAATGTAGTTGCAGACACGATTTCGTCCCAACCAGTTCCAACCAAATATTCAGCATAATGATCTTGGCGACGATTACAATTGGTGCGAGCCAACGTAATGGATCGAAACAGCTTAGCGATAGCTGAAAATATCGCTTTATTGGTAATGTTATCACTATTTTCAATAGGTTTCGCTGTGAAATAGAAATAAACAGATTTGGCATTCCATCTGATGCCAAAAGTAAAATATATCTTCAAACTCCAGAAAATCTTCGCTAAGATGAGATTTTGGTATTCCTTCAAGTATTTGGCTAGAGTTTGAAGTCCACTTTCTTAATGGAAACCCGACTGAATTTACCACTTGTGATATCTCTTCTCGAGCTTTTATTGCAGCTTCGATGCTATGTCCACCGGCGATTACGTCATCAACATACATACACTGTCGCAAAATGTCTGATCCGATTGGATAAGAACTCCCCACATCATCAGCCAGTTGGTGTAATGTCCTTGTCGCAAGGTAAGGAGCACAATTTATGCCAAAAGTCACGGTTTTCAATTCGTATCAACTGATCGGCCCTTTTGGGTAAGTACGAAAAACTTCTCTCCATACAAATCTCCGGGTCCGGACGGGATCTTTCCAGCAATGCTACAGGAAGCCCAATTGTGGGTTATTCCATGGCTGGAGAGCATTTTCAAAGCATGTATAGTGCTTAACTCTGTTCCGTCTACTTGGCAAAGTGTCAAAGTAGTTTTCATTCCCAAGGTAGGCAAAAGAGGGCATACGGTGCCTAAGGATTTTAGACCCATCAGTCTCTAGTCCTTTGTACTGAAACCTCTGGAGCGCCTACTGGAAATTCACATTCGTTCAAAATTAGGCAACGGAGAATTATCTACCGCACAGCATGCTTACTTAAAAGGGCGCTCTACAGAATCTGCGCTCCATGAGCTTGTACATAAGGTAGAATCGTCGCTGGAAAATAAACAATATACGTTGGCGGCCTTCCTGGACATTGAAGGAGCGTTCAAGAATGTTACCTTAGAGGCAATAGAGCATTCACTCAGAAATCTGGGGTTTGAGAACTTCTTAGTAAACTGGATCTCCACCATGCTTCGCACAAGGATTGTAAACGCTAAGCTAGGCAACAGCGAAGTCATCAGACATCCAAAACGGGGTACTCCGCAAGGCAGGGTACTGTATAACATTCTAAATAACATTCTTCTAAGACTCAACAGGGGAGGGGTCAAAGTTGTCGCGTACGCAGACGATGTAGTGATTATGGTATCTGGACTGTGCATAAATTGCTTGCTTCCCTCTCATTAAAAAATATACTGATATCAATAAGCTCAGGAAAATTAACTTTAAGCTTGGTGTCTCGACAATGCTTCTGGACAAGGTTTTAAATCCTGCGTTATGGCCTGCCGACGTCAAAGTTCGACCTTTTCAATTTATCCGAAATGCTACTGAAGAGAATGTGACTGCCTAGCAACTAACTAGCAAACATCGAATGGTGATGTTAACAGTATTATTGCTCCTGGGGAAGTCCCTTGTTTGAAAGTTTACTTCCAAAACATTTCTGGAATGTGAACAAAGGCTAACGTGGTGCAGGCGTTTAGTGCGCAATTGGACTATGATATTTGTTGTGGCCTAATGTATTTGATAGTATCATATATTCCTCCAAATAGTCCATTTGACTTGTATAAGGCACATGCTGACAATATTGTCTCTCTAACTTAAAGTGAGGTAAATGAAAACCACATTTTTGTTCTTGGAGATTTTAATTTAAATAACGTTTCGTGGTCTAATACTTTTTCTAAATCTGGCCTTATTCCAAATAATATTCATTCCTCGCATGAATCATATTCAGTTGACAGTCTTTTAAGTCTTAACCTAGTTCAAATTAACAATTTCTTTAATGAGCTGAATAAGATACTTGATCTCATTTTTGTTAGTGACAACATAAATTATACCTTGTCTGAAAGTGCTTCCTCAATAACCCCGCCTGGTATGCCCCATGTTTCTCTAGATATATATGTTGAGTTTTATGTATTTACTGTTTCGTATCCCGATGATAAAATATCGTTTAACTATTTTGCTTGTAATTTTCAAAATCTGGATAACCTAATAGGTAATACCAATTGGGACGAACTACTCTTGGACTTGGATATCTTTAGTTCTTTTTCTACTTTTAAAGCTACTTTGCGTGAATTTTGCCTAAATAATATACCAGTTAAGAAAAAAAACTATAAACGACCTTGGTATACTAAAGATCTAAAAAAGCTAAAAAATCTGAAAAATAAGATTTACACTAAATTTAAATTAACTAAGAATCATTCGATCTATGTTAAATATCAACATTATGCTAAAGAGTTTACGAATTTAAATAAACTTCTTTATAATAATTATATACGAAACGCTGAGTCCCATATTAAACATAACTCTAAGTGTTTCTGGGATTTTTTCAAAGCAAAAAAGGCTTGTTCGAATATTCCTTCTGCTGTTTTCCTTGAGGATAAACTTTCATGTACCCCTAGAGAAGCGGCTAACTTGTTTGCTGAATTTTTTAAATCAAATTTTGTTTGCGAAGAGTTGGACTCTGAGACGGATTTTTCAGCCGATATATCTTCATCTCTTGATTTTGGCTCCTTGTGCCTTTCCGCTGAGGATGTTTCAAAGGGGATCCTTGCACTTAAATCATCTACACATAAGGATATTGATGGCCTTTCGGCTCTCCTTTTAACAAATTGCCCTGCGATGGTTCAGCCTTTGCGTTTAATATTTAATAAATCGCTTTCCTCTGGGATTTTCCTGGATGATTTGAAAATAACCACCATTACCCCTATTTTTGAAAGTGGTATAAAAATGATGTTCGCAACTATCGCCCTATTTCTAAGCTCTCAACGATTTCTAAAGTTTTTGAACACATAGTAAAAGATAAAATTAACTTTGCAGTTAAATCTCTTGTTTGCCAAAATCAGCATGGCTTTGTCGGTGGCAGATCTACGACTACCAATCTTACAGTTTTTAGTGAGTATTGTATTGCGGGCCTTTCGTCCGGCCTTCAGGTGGATTGCGTATACACCGACTTCTCAAAAGCTTTTGACAAGGTTTCACATAAGATTTTAATTGAAAAACTAGCTTGTTTGGGGTTCCATTCTATTTTCTTGGACTGGATTAATTCCTACTTGCGTAATAGGCGGTGCGTAGTTTCCCTTGAAGGTGTCAACTCAGAACCTTTTTTAGCGTCTTCTGGGTCCCTCAAGGTAGCATCCCAGGCCCTCTTCTTTTCGTATTATTTATTAATGACGTAACTAGTTGTTTTTCATTTGCTAACTACCTACTTTACGCCGATGATTTGAAAGTATTTTCTACAATCAAGGATACATCAGATGCATTTTTGCTGCAACGTGATCTCGATAGTCTTTACACATGGTGCTTAAAATCTCGTCTTGAACTCAATATCAAAAAATGCTTTACAGGTCTATTCTGCACGTTACCGAAGATTTTGTAACCGGAAAATTTTATAACCAAAAAATTTTATCAGTTCTTGTCACCGCGATTCTAGGAACGTTGGTAATGCAGTTTATATATTCAGCAATTCAGCTATGAACAATTGTGGAAATTCTGGCATTGCATATTTCACGGGGCAATATTTTATCACCAGCTTATGAGATGGTAACAAAATTTACCGGTTACAAGAGTACACAGAATGCGAACAGGGTTTAAAAATTGACAGGAACTTTATTTACCGGTAACAAAATTTTGATTACCAGCGCAGAATAGGCCTGTTAGTCTTACTTTTTCCCGACTACTTAACCCCTTAAATACCATTTACCGTATTTCGAACCGGGATTTGCTCTGTGTCTCTGAAATTAAAGACCTTGGGGTTATCTTCGATAAGAAATTTTCATTTAGCAGTCATATTAACTATATTACCTCAAAGTCCTACTCTGTACTTGGCTTCATTAGACGTAACTGTACTAAGCTTACTGACCCGTATACTATAAAATTACTTTATACTTCATATGTTCGTTCTCATTTAGAATATGCGGTTGTTGTATGGAGACCTAGTAATCAGCTTTACAGTAATAGAATCGAACGTGTCCAAAAAGTATTTTTGAAATTTGACCTACGCTCCTTGAGATTTCAGACCCCGATTCCTTCGTACGAATCACGTTTATTGCTAATAAATTTAAAAACTTTAAGTAATTGTAGGACAGTTCCATCTCTATCTTTTACCGGTATCTTTAATGGACTTATTGATTGCCCCTATTTACTAAATAGGATTAGTTTCAATATTCCTCGGCGGACCCTGCGCAACTTTTACCCCTTCTACGGCGAGAACCAAAAAACTATCTTTGCCAGTAATGCTCCAATTGCGCGAGCTACACGGGATTTTAATCTCATTGCTGACTCGGTAGCTCTTGACTTCTCTTTGTCGAAGGGCTCTTCCTTAAATCTTTTGTATACCATTGTCTAGTAAATTTTTCCAATTTATTATTTACAACTTATTATACATGTGAGTGAAAATCTCTCAAGTGGGCCACCCAAAATTTCGCAAAAATCACTTTATTCGGTTAACAACCATAAAAAAAATATAATTTGAACAATTTTGCAAAATTCGAAATTTTACAAAAGTTATTGTAATTAACTTGTTTTTAATGAATGTATTATTTATTTAATATCTACTGATTCAAAGCATGTATCTTGCTGATTTTTTCATGATAATAGTTAATTAGACACGCTTAAGCCTGACTATTAAAATTTTTCAAAAAACCATTTTTTTAATAAAATGTTTGATTTTTTAAACAAAATTTTATAAACAAATGGAATATTTTATTATTTCTTGATGAGGTTTTTTTATCATTGACATTGAATATCAATCGTTATTCTATAATACATTATTTAAAAAAACAAAAACACGGAAACTTCCACGGAGTCGCTAGTTATTATTTTTTTTCGCTCCTGCCAAGGGTGCTTTTTCCTTCATGTCGCGTGCCGCGCGGACTCGCAGCGAGCGTGGTGCAACCAGAGAACGCGAAAAATAGCAAATATTTTGGTATTGGAACTGATGACTAGGACGGCCATTCATTCGACCAACCCTATACAGTATATCTTTTTTTTTTGTCTTTTTAGAAGCTTTTATTTCTTCACTTGTATGTATGCATGTCCTGGAATTTCGCAATTAATATTTAACAATCTTCCCGATGAGCTACATACTTAGCTCAGAAATATATTGAAAATTTTGTTTGTTAAGGTCACATCTAGTATGTTAGGACAAAAATATAGCTAAAAAGCTGGGTGCAGAAAAATTTTATCTCGTATTAGCTCGTTTTGCGATTGTATTTTACCGCTGTAAGTACTTAAGAAAACGGTCGTTAGCGAAAACATTTTCGCCTGCTTCGCATGCACACACAAATACAGATGCAGGTAGTTAGTTACTAGCAAACAATGTATGCCTTTTTTACGCAAAGTAGTTAGTATTCCATTGTTTTATGAATATGCCTGATTAAAAGTCTTTAAATTCTACAAATTTGTAGGCGTACATAAGTTTCCTTCGAAGAATACACTGCGGTCTAGTATACAAAACAAAAGAAAATAATGCATTTTTTTGCAAGCGAAGTGTTAGACAATGTTATGAATTTCCCTTGTTGACATTCCTAAAGTATGAAATGTTTCTTTTCTACCAAAAAATGTTGCCTTCTCAGTGGGTACCCCCTACGCACAAATACTAAGGACAGGGCAACGAATGCGCAACATTTATTGTAGAAAATAAAACGCCATATGTGTACATTATTTAGCGAAATGTTTTCGTTCGTGATCTTAGCGATCATAAGTATGCTCGTAAGAGATTAAATTGAAAGTATGGACAGATATTCCATTGAAAATTATGTAAAAAAGCTGCAAGTAACAAAATTAAATCAAGTTAGGGAACTTCCTATTCTCCTTAAACGGAATCGTTCTATCTATAAATTACTTTATACTTTTTAGTTCTTGTTGTAATAAAAGCGTGTTTTTAGTTTTTTAACTATAATTTTTTAATTATTGTTGTAATAAAAGGGTGTTTTTAGATTTTAACTATAATTTTTTGTATACAAAGTTTAAGAAAAAAATTAAATAAACCTGAAAAAGACTTGTTTTGCCGCCGCATGTAATTATCTTCCAAAGTTTTCAGTGCTCGCAAATGAAAATAAGGATAAAAATATTAAAACTAATTATAATAATAATAATAATTTGGCGCTAACACATATGTTAGTGTTTGGCCGAACTTCTCCTCCGATTTGTGGCGTGCGCCTTGATGTTGTCACACAAAGGGGAGGGACCTACAGTTTTATGCCGACTCCGAACGGCGATTGTATTTTTGTGAGAAGCTTTTTCATGGCAGAAGTACCCTCGGAGGTTTGCCATTGCCTGCCGAGGGGTGACCGCTGTTAAGAAAAAACCTAAACTAATTAATAAAATGAAAATGAAATATGTACAAAATTAACAATAAAAGTTTTTTTGTAAAATCTATAAAGGACACTTTTATTAAAAAAAAAAACAGTTATTCCTGTATAAAAAGATTTACATAATACAAGTTCACCACTATCCTACGGCACGCGCAACGCGAACAACGCATGATGCGATGCGAGCGAAAAAAATTAATAACTAGCGACTCCGTAGAAGTTTCCGTATTTTTTTTTTTTTTAAATAATGTATTATAGAATAACGATTGATATTTAATGTCAATGACAAAAAACCTCATCAAGAAATAATAAAAATTTCCATTTGCTTAAAATTTTTTTTTAAATTAAAAATTTTATACAAAAAAAATGGTTTTTTGAAAAATTTTAAGAGTCAGGTTAAGGCGTGCCTAATTAACTATTATCATGAAAAAAATCAACAAGATACATGCTTTGAATCAGTAGATATTAAATAATTAATAATTTCGTTTGTTGGGTTGGAGCTGCTTCGGCCGTTTAAATAAAAAGGCGAAAATACTTTTTTGTTTTCCCTTGTCCCTCCTACGCGTTTCGACACTCTCGTGCCATCCTCAGGGAGTCTGTTTTATTTAGACGATAAACAATAAACACAACAAACGAAAACCATGATTAG
The DNA here is from genome assembly GCA_029783565.1 of Rhagoletis cerasi. Lineage (NCBI taxonomy): Eukaryota > Metazoa > Arthropoda > Insecta > Diptera > Tephritidae > Rhagoletis > Rhagoletis cerasi. The sequence goes on along the minus strand of JAPVRG010167117.1, from coordinate 2,958 downwards.
CAAAAGCAAAATAATAGTTACATATGCATATACATAACAACAATTACATACATGCACACATATTAGAACTTTAAACTCACATTAAGTATTAACAAGGAATTCACATAAATTGACTAGCACACTTTGAACGTATTAAAACATCTACAAATTAGTTATTTAATCTAGGCTTATTTATATTTTAATTTTATTATGGCTGCATAAGTGTTAATGGTGTTGTCGACGTCTTCCTTGAAGTTAATTGCGTTGTCCAATTGTTGTTGTATTCGTAGGCTCTCCAGTGTCATTCTCCTCTTTCGATGTCCAAAATTTTCGCATGAAATTACTACCAGGGTTGTCCAAAAAAAAAAAATTTATTATTTGTTCAAATGCTTTTCAAAAGCAATTCATATGAGGGGGTGTACGGCGAACTTTTTTTTTCGATACGGTCTAATGTACAATGCGGTGATTGGCCCAATTATTGCATACTGTTCGCTGGTTTGGTGGAAAGCCGTAGAGATAAAATATATACACTGAATATCATGTTATTTGCCACCGATTGATCTCTTCATTAAGGAAAGTGCCTCACACAGTGCCTTGAGGTTGAGGGAACCTAGATTGTGGAAGGAACGCACGTACGGGCACGGACATATCTTGTTCTCTTTCAACTACCCAAGCATTCGCCACTAGTCTGGCTACATCTGCCCTTCGCTTCGCTTGGAAGGAACCTATTTTTACTGAACGCTTTAAAGTATCAATTTTTACGGACGGTTCAAAAATGGACTGTAGAGTAGGGGCGGGAGTTTTCTCAGCTGACCTCCAAATCGAAGACTCTATTCGACTACCGAATGCGGCCAGTGTTTTCCAGGCAGAGGTCGTTGCCATTAAAGAGGAGTGCAAAATAATTCTATCCTTGAAGCTAGCCGGGAACAGCATTGCTATCTTCTCGGATAGCCAGGCAGCGATCAAGGCACTTAGCTCCGCAAGCATCACATCCAGCTTAATAAAACAGTGCAGAGAGAACGTTATGGCTTTATCGGATAGGCGTGTCGTTGCACTGATCTGGGTTCCGGGGCACAGCTGAATACAGGGCAATGAGATGGCCGACGAGCTAGCCAGGGATTTATCTCGATTAACTGCCGTGTACACAGGGCACTCGGCCGTGGGAATCCATGCTGCAAGACTAGGACTGGAACACAACACCTCTTGTCGTAGTTGTAATTCGCCAGATGCGGAAGAAACGGTAGAGCATCTGCTTTGCAACTGCCCAGCACTATGTAGGACTAGAATAAAGCTTCTAGGCAAACCCTGCTACTGCGGTTTAACAGACCTAAGTGAAATTAACCCACTGCAACTACTTAAGTTCTTGAACTGCACAGGTTGGATTTGAGGTAATAACCGACTTCTGCTGTTTTCTTTTCGTAATTTTCTTTTCAGATTAAATTGCGAGTAGTGGTTTTAAAACGGCACGCATAAGTGCTAAATGGAGTTGTTAAACTCGCCACTTCAACCAACCGTGAAGACCAAGTCTTGCCGAGTCATTGCGCTTACTTGGCACTTCGGTAGATTTCCATTTAATTTTGGTAAAACCACTAGCCGAAAAATTTACACCATTGTAAATAGTGTATGTTTAGGCGTGCTGTTCTAAATAGCCTTCCTTTTTTTGTATTTACGTAACAAGAATTTAAATTTGTAACCGTGCTTCCTCCTGCAGATTCACGCCTTGATTGAGCCTGGTTTGATGTAGATGGTCCGTCATCCAAGGACACGTCATACAATTAAATGGGCTTGTACATTTTGAGACTGTGTGCCCAGTAGATAAGCAATTTAAGCAACTGCGGATGCTCTTCACGTAATCTACTCGCTTAGCAGTACAGCTGCAAAACTATCGATGGCACTAACGATAGTTTGAATTTTAGACCACTATCGATGAATGGTGGTCAATATCGCAAGTTTATTATAACCACTTTTTTTTATTCCGTTATTCGATGGTGCCTCAAGAAAAATTTTTATTATATGTGCGATCAAGTACCAAACTACGTGGCTTGGTGTGAAGACCTCTAATGAGTTTTTACGTTAATATACTATGTGCACCTACACTGCCGGAAAAAAGTATTGGCACAAAGAATTTTTCACAATATATTCAACATTTTTTGTTTTAATGTTTTCCGCTAATTTTTTAGGGAAAACTTCGGTATATTCCACTTTCGATCGAAAAAAACGGGGTTTGAGGGCCGTATCCACATTCTAAAAGTGAAGACCACAGAGCGCGGAGACTTCTATTTAAAAAGTTATTGACTGGTGAAGTTGCAAAATTGACCGAAATTACTTTAAATATTTCATCCTCTTTAGACACACAAAATGCACCTTAAATTGTAATTTTACTTAAAATGAAAGTTTTTATTAGTAAAATATAGTGTACTACACTTTTTTATTTGTTTATAACAATTAAAAACCCAGATACGCTTGAAAATTGTACGTATGCATGTGTAAGCAAATAATACTTCTAAAAATTAGTGCTGCCAGACCCCAACAAAATACCGGCTACGCTGTCTGCAGTATTTTTACGCATAACTTCTTTCCGCGTAGGCGGCCTTCGGCCGCGCTTAGGGATACTAGCCCTTACTAAGTATAATTCTCCTTTCTGTGTTGCCCTACAAGCGGGGCTTGTGGTTTTAGTTTAATTTTTTAGAATCGAAAATACGTAGCAACTTACACTAATACTTTAAGGGAAAACACTTACTATATAGGCGAAGCATATTTTAAGTTCTTGGTTTTAGTACCCATGAATCGCAGTATTGTATCATAAAAAAGAGGTAGTAACCCTATTCAAAATTGTGTTTGAATTTGATATTTTTAAAATACTTTTCATTTGATACCCATATTAGGATGTTTTATTTAATTTATAAATAATTTCGAAAAGGTGGCAACCTTATACTATTTATCTCGGAGATAATACCTACTCAGACAACCTTAGAATGC
>JAPVRG010167061.1:0-11152 GCA_029783565.1 Rhagoletis cerasi | reverse complement strand
TGCAAAAAATTCCCCAATAATATACTGTATTTAAAAAAAAAATTATAATAATCGCATAAATAAAAAAGTTATAAACCATTTAAACCATATAGCTCACCCTGTACTTAAGAAAGCGGTCGTTAGCGAAAACATTGCCGCCTGCTTCGCATGCATACACAAATACAGATGCAGGTAGTTAGTTACATTTTTTTATGAATATGCCTGATTAAAGGTCTTTAAAATCTACAAATTTGTAGGCGTACATAAGTTTCCTTCGAGGAATACGCTGCGGTCTAGTATACAAAACAAAAGTAAATAATGCATTTTTTAGAAAAGAAAACGCCATAAGTGTACATTATTTAGCGAAATGTTTTCGTTCGATTAAACTGAAAGTAATGACAGATATCCCATTGAAAATTATGTAAAAAAGCTGCAACTAACAAAATTAAATCAAGTTAGGGCACTTGCTATTCTACTTAAACGGAATCGCTATATCTATAAATTACTTTATACTTTTTAGTTCTTGTTGTAATAAAAGCGTGTTTTTAGTTTTTTAACTATAATTTTTTAGTTATTGTTGTAATAAAAGCATGTTTTTAGTTTTTAACAATAGTTTTTTTTATACAGTTTAAAAAAAAAAAAAATAAACCTGAAAAAGACTTATTTTGCCGCCGCATGTACTTATCTTCAAAAAATGAAAATTAAATATATACAAAATTGACAATAAAATACTTTTTTCGCAAAATCTATAAAGGACACTTTTATTAAAAAAAAACAGTTATTCGTCGCCACCCAGGTTTACATAATACAAGTTCACCAATATCCTATGGCACGCGCAACGCGAACAACGCATGATGCGAGGCGAGCGAAAAAATTAATAACTAGCGACTCCGTGGAAGTTTCCGTGTTTTTTTTTTAAATAATGTATCATAGAATAACGATTGATATTCAATGTCAAAGATAAAAAACCTCATCAAGAAATAATAAATATTTCCATTTGTTTATGATATTTTTTTTTTTAAATGAAATATTTTATACAAAATAAATTTTAATAGTCAGGCTAAAGCGTGTCTAATTAGCTATTATTATGAAAAAAATCAGCAAGATACATGCTTTGTTAAGTTAATTACCATAACTTTTGTAAAACTTCGAATTTTGCAAAATTGTTCAAATTATATTTTTTTTTATGGTTAACCGAATAAAGTGATTTGCGCGAAAAAATTTTGACCATCCAATTTTGGGTGGCCCACTTTAGAGATTTTCACTCATATTTAACTTTAACTACTGTTTCATAACCGATAATCTCGTCTTTTATTTATTTAAAAGTTAGTTATTTTATGGTTTCGTAATCACATCACGCAGGATAAAAAAAGGTAGTAAACTTGTCGAGTTGAATTTGCATCATAGTTATAGTGTTGGAAGATTTCTGAAGGGAAATATTTTTATTCGATCAAAAAATATTTATTTTTATACATTTTATGGCAAATTTACGAAATTTATGGAAAACTTCACAGCCCCGGTGGCACGGTATCAAAATAAAAAAATGCGGGTCTCTTTATTTTCCATGTGCTATATTCTGACGTGTGCCAGCAAGAAAATTCCAAAAAGTTAATTTTCATGTGTATTTTGGGACCACCCTAATGTACATATATTCCCTGCATATGCAATTGGTTTTGTCTAGAATTGAAATTAATAGAAGGGGTATTCCATGAGTAAGTGAATCTTTCCGTCCATTTATAAAGTAGATTTATTAAAAACTTGATCAATAGAAAACTAATTGTATACGATTTACATTAGTGTTTGTAAAATTTTTATTTTTTTTTTTGTTTGAAGTGGTGAATAAATGTATCGATCTTCCTTTGTGCCAAAGCACGTGACAGTCACATCAATGTTTATACCCTAGCGCACTCGTGCACAAGGGTATATTAAGTTTGTTCACATAACGGTTGTTTGTAACAGCCTAAAAGAATCGAGAACGATATATAGACATATATATACCAAAATGCTCAGAATGAAAAGAGAAATCGATTAAGGTAGGTTGGTATTGAACGGTATTTTCGAAAAATGCAAAAACTACGATATTTCAGTAACTACTGAAGCTACTTATGAATTTATATGTATATCTCGGTAACCGCTTTACTAATTTCTACCAAACTTGACACAGGGATTGATCTGGTCTGATGGTCCAACATAGAAAATTGTTGAAAATTTTTGAAATCGGACAATAACCACGCCCACCTCCCATATAACGGTAATTTGCAGAAATACCAAAAATGCAATATTTTAGTAACTACTGAAGCTTTTTGACTCAAAATTGACACTTGTAATGATATATTAACGAGCAATAACAATATTATACATTTTTTAAAAATAGGCGTAGCCACGCTAACTTATGGATTTATATGTATATCTCGGTAAACGCTTTACCAATTTCTACCAAACTTTGCACAAATGTTAATCTTAGTCCAGCATAGGAAATGGTCGAAAAATTTTCAAATCAGACAATAACCACGACCACTTTCCATATAACAGAAATTAACAGAAATACGAAATCTTTGATAAATCGGTAACTACTGAAGCTAAATTGCTAAAAATCTATGTTTGCAATAACTCCTTAGCAAGAAGTACGATTAAAACAAATTTTTGTGAAAATGGGCGTAACACCACCCACTTATGACTACATATGTGTATCTCGGTAACTGTTTAATCGATTTCTACCAAACACAGCTAAAGTATTTTTTAAGTCTAACTGAGCATATTATCGATAATGCTTGAAAAAGGAAAAAACCCACACCTGTTTACCACGTAACGGTAGGTTTCAGAATCGATAAAAAAAAAATATTTAATACGTGCGCCGGGTATTTAATGTTCGGTTTCACCCGAACTTAGACTTTACTTGTTTTTTCTAATAGTGCAGCCGTAAGCATAGTATTCTGTTCCCGTTTCACGTGAAAAAGCTGTCAAATTGCATACAAATTCTCTTTCTGTGAAATAAGTGTGTATCAGTACGATCTTTTGATGGTTGTGGCCCCACGTTGGGCGCCAATGTATCACTCGTGTGTGTCGCTGGTTGTGGCTCTACGACGGAGGCCAATGAAATGCTGGAGTTGCTCGAAGAGCGTAAGCAGTAGCTCATCTGGGAATAGGAAGTGCTGCCCAAAGCAATATTGTGCGCGCAGATTCCTGGTGGCTCCGTCGAGAGAACCTCTTTGTAAAGTTGCGTTGTTGGTACAAATAAGAGAAAACGCCGTATGTATGTATGTGTATTACAGATGGGCGCGGGCCTAAATTTTCAGGCCCGGCCCGGCACGAGTGCAAAATACCCTTTCAAAAACACGCACGAGCCCGCACGTTAAGAATTTCAGTGAGGCCCGGCCCGGCCCGGCCCGGCACAACGAAACACGACGAAGCCCGAAATGATAGAGCCGACCTTTATTCTATACACTTTTTCTTATTTTGTGTGAATGTATGTTATGTACTTACGTTTATTGAAAAAAGCTCATAAATAGAATTTCGCAAAAAATATTTACTTAAGCGAATAAATTGAGCACGTACATATAATGTTTTTTAGATTGAAGATTCATCTCACATAAAAACCAATTACTCAGATTTAGTTGAGAGTTTCAAACGATTAACTGGTACATAAATAAAATAAAATACAAATATTAATAACGGGCTTTTTCGTGCTTATTCGTGCTTTTATGAAATTTTACTGAACGCCCATGCACGCACGAGTTCGTGCTGACAGCAAATATTCCGGCCCGTACCCGCGGCCTTACGCAGGGGCTCGTCGGGCCCCTGCCAAAAGCCCGGCCCGTGCCCATCTCTAATGTGTATACGAATTTACTTTATTATGGCAATCGGCTTGAAAGTTCGTAGGGAGTGCTGCCCAAAATATGATTGTGCGCGCACGTCCGTCACGTTCGCAGGCTCGATGCTAATTAACATATTTAGGTTCAGCAACGCACTTATATAGGCTAAAGAGCAACGAGGGTTGCTGTATGGGTTGCTACGAACTATCCTGAAGGGTTGCATTTTCTATCCTAAGTTAACTAATCTATTACAATTAGGGACAGTTGCATTTACTTGATAGAAACTAGACAACATTTAACAATAAAAATAAATTCAAGTCTTAAAAATTATGTGATTGCTTCAGTCTCCCCCTAGCATGGCGAAGTCGTCCCGATGAGGCATCCTAAAGCTTGCTCTTCCGCGGTCGACCTTGACGACGAATTACATTTACTGGGACCTCAGGTAAATCTGTTACGCTTTTATAAGTTGTGAGCGCGGATGCATGGTACATACCAAGTGGCTGTTGCAAGTCATCTTCGTGAGCAATGGCATATGAAGTTGCTCCTTTTCGTTCGATGATGACGTAGGGCCCATCACGCTTCGGTGCGAACTTTGAGGTTACCCCTTTTGCTGCATTACTCACATTATAACGAGCGCTTCTCGTTGGATCGTAGAGTAAATTTCTTCCGCTTTCGTTAACAGTTTGCTGGCGTACTCTTAGGGGTGCTCGTTGGGACCCTACCCCTGGAGTAGAACTGCGCGTACTGATGGCAAACGGTATGGAGGTAAGGCAATGGAGCTGACTATTGCATTCGCTGGGTTTTCTAAAATCATACTTGACTTTTGGTTCATCTTCGAAATGCCAAAATCTTTGTGCCATATTTATTACTATGCTCGCTTGTTCCATAAAGTCGGTACCAATACGCGTGCGATTCTTTGTGGCATTTGGTAACGAGATTAGGCAAATCTTTCTTTGACGATTACCAATTTTAATATCGCAAATCGTTGCCAACACCTTTTGCGTTGTGGTGGTACCGTCTGCTAAAGTGACATCAGCTTTGACGTCCTGAAACACACACCCTTTCCTCGTCAAAATATTTTTTAACTTTGCGCTCGCAATACTCGTTTATGCGCCAGTATCAAAGAGAGCTTCTCCCTTTAAGCCGAACATCTCAATATGGACACACGGAATCTGCCTACCAACCACGGTGGTTGAGACATAAGACATAAGAGATAAGTAAAAATAGATTGACAAATTGCAAATATTTTTCATTTTCTATAGACGAGAGTATAGATATTATCAACATTTGTCAGCTTGCTATTTGTATTAAAGCAGTTGACGAAAATTTAACCTCTTTTGAAGAACTTTTAGATGTTATTTCTCTTCATGATCATGTTACAGGTCAACTTTTGTATGACGTGATAAGCTCCAAAGAAAGACAGAAAAGAAGTTGTCTTTATGCCGCGATGTCTGAGTTTGGTATCCCTGCGAAACTAATACGGCTGTGTAAAATGACGTTGAGCAATACCACCAGCTCCGTCAGAATTGGGAAGGACCTCTCCGAGCCGTTTGATACTAAGCGAGGTTTCAGACAAGGTGACTCCCTTTCGTGTGATTTCTTTAATCTGATGATGGAGAAGATAATAAGAGCTGGAGATCTGAACCGCTCAGGTACAATACTTTACAAGAGCGTGCAATTGCTGGCGTATGCCGACGACATCGACATTATCGGTAAAAAACAAGAGCTACGTCTGTTCTGCCATCTTGGGATTAAATAGAGAAGCAAAGCGAATGGGTCTGGTGGTGAACGAAGACAAAACGAAGTATCTCCTGTCATCACACAAACAGTCAGAGCATACGCGTCTTGGCGCCCACGCCACAAGTTTGAAAAAGTAGACAACTTCGTTTATCTGGGAACCAGCATTAGCACCAATAATAATGTCAGCCTTGAAATCCAACGGAGAATCACTCTAGCCAACAAGTGCTACTTTGGACTGAGTAGGCAATTGAGAAGTAAAGTCCTCTCTCGTTGTACAAAAATCACACTCTATAAGTCACTCATCTTGCCTGTGCTGGTGTATGAAAACATCTGATGAAGCGGCTCTTGGAGTTTTCGAGAGAAAGATTTACGGGCCTTTGCGCACTGGCAATGGCGAGTACCGCAGACGATTTAACGATGAGCTGTATGAGCTTTACAACGATATAGACATAGTGCAGCGAATTAAGATACAGCGGCTCCGCTGGCTAGGTCATGTCGTTCGAATGGACAGAAACGCTCCTGCTCTGAAAGTATTCAACGCGGTTCGCGATGCTGGTAACAGAGGAAGAGGTATTAAAGCAAGGGAGGTTGGAAGACCAGGTGGAGAAGGACTTGGCTTCACTTTGCATTTCCAATTGGCTTCAGTTGGCACAGAAGAGAAATGACTGGCGTGCTGTTTTGGACTCGGCCAAAATCGCTTAGGCGGTTACACTGCCAATAAAAAAGAAGAAGAAGAATAAACTCCACAGTTTTTCAATTGTGGATAAAAGTAAGCTAAGTTCAATATGTACGGATGGAGCGAAAGTGATGACAGGAAAAAATAAAGGTCGTTCGGGCAAACTTCGTACAAAAACTAAAAATTCAACAAACTTTAACAGATACACCCAAAAATTTTAAACTTTTTATTTAGAATTTCTAGAAAAATCTTAGATATGCAGTTTTATAGCCCATTAAATCTTTTTTAGTAGCTTGAAGTGCAAATTTCAAGATGCTAGGAAATCGCGTTGATTTTCATTATTTTTTTTTGTGCTGACGGTGCCAGGCATTTTCTTCCATATAAAATGTCAATCATTAAAAATCAACGCGATCTCCTAGCGTCTTGAAATTTGCACTTCAAGCTACTAAAATTTAATGGGCTATTATAACCACTAAATAAACAAAAGATAAATAGCCAAAACTGGCCAAAATGTCACTTAACTTAATCAGCTGGCCATAAGTGCATATAACATATTTACAAATTTACTTATTTGAATCTACCACATTGTTTTGGAATGTAAAATTTTTCATGCCTATTTAAAACTAAGAAAACTTTTGGCGTCCGAACACTGTCAACAGCAACTGATTTGCTTTGCTTTGCCGAAGTACCAGCGAAGCATCAGTCAATCGTCAATTATCGTAATGTGGTGTTCATGCTCAGCACGCATTTAGCATTTTAGCATTTTGCCAAAGAATGCGACGCATTTTCCATACGAATGCTAAAATGCTAAATGCGTGCTGAGCATGAACGCCATATAAGACGCACGAAGACGATGATAGTATCACGGTTGCCACAAGCTTAGAGAAAATGTTACCAAAAAATTTGAGAATAATTACCAAAAAGTTACCAAAATATTAGTGGTCATTTTTTTGCCAAAAATAATGCGTGTTATGTTAACACTCACATGAAACCTTTATGGAAGGTGTTAAGGAGCTTACTTAGTGTAAATTTTGTTGTGCGTGTGAAACTTAGAGCTAATTAACGAGGATATACTAGTTCAGCCTAGGCTTAACTGGTTTCTCCAATTGGGCTTAGGCCGAACCAGTTTCGCCCAGGCTATTCCGGTTTATCATATCGCATGTAGGTAGAACTAGTTTAGCCCAAGCAAAACTAGTTAGCCCGAAAATGGGGTTTGGCCTGTAACATATACATGCATATTAATATATTAAACTTGTCGTCGCACAAGAAATTCATGGGAATAAAAACTCACAGCGGCCGCTGTGGCTGAGTGGTTAGAGCTGCGTACTACAACTCCGGAGGACGTGGGTCGGTCCCTGGTACGAGCAACATCTACATTAGAAAAAGTTGTATCTTCAACTCCCAAAAAATATGGGCTCAACCATCAAATGTGATGGAATTTCGGTGAATTTATGTTTACTTTAAAAGTAATTTTTCAAATTTTTGGGGTGATTTTTCTATTGTTCAAAATATTCTTTCCGCGAAATTACGCAAAAAGAAGCTAAAAATCGAAACTTTCATATATTTGCAAAGTCGCGCGAAGAGATCGAATTATATATTCGGAAGCTGCATGAAATTCTCTAAAACAGGCATCTTATTTCCAGCATATGCATTTCCAAGTCTATTTTTTGATGAAAAAATTAAAAAATTTAAAATAAATAATAAATACCTTTACGTGAAAATCCATAACACTTATAGAATTGATTAGAATTGAAAAAATAACGCTATTGAACTGTTCTCAGCCAAACACAGGTAAACTTAATAGTCGAAATCGCGTTATATTGTTTCTTTTGAAATAAACCGTTCGTTGAGAGAGGGGGAGTTTAATTATGTGACATTTTCTATTTACGACCAAAAAAGTACCAACATTAAAAAGCCTGTATACATACATATATACTAGGGTGTTTTTTTTCACTCCCACCTCGAAATTTTGTGGAAAATACCTTAAAAAAAACTCCCTGAAAATTTGAACCCTTAATATTAACATTAAGTACTCGCCCAAGACGTTCAAAGATTTCCCATATAAAATACAGGTAAACTTTGATATTTTTTCTTTAAAACTCTATAGCTCAGAGGCATTTTATGGTATAGTCTTGGTCAATGATGGGGTTTCTTCAGAATTGAATTCTCTACAAAAGTGTCCATTGCGCAGTAACCCTAACTCCCACCAGCGCGTTAGTACGGGTCACTAAACCCAATTTTTTTTAATGAAATTCTCGTTTTTTTGGCCCCTATCTCGTAAACAACAACAACTACAGAAAATTTTAAATGACAAATTTGTAGTAAATTCAATTTCCTACAAAAAGTTCAATAACACCAAATCGCTAACATCGATATTTCTGGACACTTTTGTAGAGAATTCAATTCTGAAGAAACCCCATCATTGACCAAGATTATACCATAAAATGCCTCTGAGCTGTAGAGTTTTAAAGAAAAAATATCAAAGTTTACCTGAATTTTATATGGGAAATCTTTGAACGCCTTGGGCGAGTACTTAATGTTAATATTAAGGGTTCAAATTTTCAGGGTTTTTTTAAGGTATTTTCCACAAAATTTCGAGGTGGGAGTGAAAAAAAACAACAGTCGAAAAAAAACGCCCTAATATATACATATATATATTCCCAATATTAAAATTGTTTGCTGAAATTTTAAACATATGCATGCCTTGTATATACATACATACATATGTATTTCATGTCCGTTCGTCTTAGGCGCCTGTTACACCATCAAATATCTAGAAATTTTGAAATCCATCAATATGGATCGCGATCCGTATTGATCGTGTAAAAGGCGCCTTACTTGAATGAGGTAGAAAAGGATGACTATCAGCCGGGCTTCCATTTTCAATTACTTTTGCGTTTTGTGTTTTCGTAAAAATCTTACGTTTTTATTTTTGGGGTCTCCTGAATTCATAACTTTTTGTTATCGATAAGCTCCATTCTTCACTTTGTTTCTGGTATTACATACCGATTATTTGGCAAAGTTAATCGATTCATCGACTGAATCAAATCGTAAACGATTGTTGTATCGGCAATTTTTCTGCAGAAAAATTTGAGGTGTGGCCCGTTAATATTTAATAACAAAATAAATTAAACCTAATTTTTATTTTTAAGTACACTGAACCAAAAATGTACCATAAACAGCCGTAAAAATAACATTTTTTGGTTACAAAAGTCATCCAACATTAAAAACTGTTAAAATTGATATTACACCATTATCATTTTAACATTATTAACATTACATTAAGAAATGTAAAATTACTGTTATTTTAATGCAAAACTGACATTAAAAATGTAAAATAATGACTATTAAGCTGCATTTACATGGTATGAATCTGGTCATAAGCCATATGAATTTTCCTATAAAAGAAGCACCAACTCTATTAAGATGTGAATGAGAGCGATATATTTCTTTCCTATAATACTGACTCTCATTTTTGGCAAGTCAATTTGTAAATAATAAACAAACAATTTTCCCTTTTGCCAGCTTCAGAAATGGAACCATTTTTTGCTGAAAATTTACGAAAAGATGACCAGAACATAGTGAAAAGTCTTTCCACCTTGACTTTTTATCAATGGATTTGTGTTGTTTTTTCATATTTAAGTTTCTTTTACTTACAAAAGTTTATGCACAAACAATTTCCTCGTTTGGAATTTGTTTGTTTACGTTTTTTTTTTCAAAATTCAAACATTTGACATGGATTAGAAAATTTAAATGGTGCGATGCCACTCCCACCTTTTTCTATGGATTTTGTATATTTTTTTATACAATAAGCCACCAAAACACGAAAACACCGGTCTGGTATGTCTGTATTTTGTAAAAGTCAGAAGCACCAACTCTATGAAGAAATGAGTAGGAGCGATATATATGTTTTCTATAATTGACTTAAATATTTTTTTGTAAACAAGAAACCATTAAAATTTTCTAATTGTTGCAGCTTTGAAATTTTAGGCTTATATTTTATAAAATGTTATTTCAAATAATGAAAACTTCGTGTTAGGTCTTGTTTCATTGGAGTGCTGTTATTTTTGATATGTGTGCTGCCTGAATTTTTAAAACGATCATGAATAAACCATTTGTTTATTTTGAATCTGTTTGTTTACTTTTTCATTTTCCAACTACAAACGTTTGACAGCAGCATGTAAATTCAAATCAAAGAGTTACCGCTTTCCTCTTTTTTGGTGGGTTTTTACGTTAAAAAGGCATCATAACAGGGAAACCCTCATTTGGTATCCCTACACTGAACCAAAAATGTACCATAAACAGCCGTAAAAATAACATTTTTTGGTTACAAAAGTCATCCAACATTAAAAAATGTTAAAATTGACATTACACCATTATCATTTTAACATTATTAATATTACATTAAGAAATGTAAAATTACTGTTATTTTAATGCAAAACTAACATTAAAAATGTAAAATAATCACTATTATCCAATGTAGTGCGGACATTTTAAATGTTAAATTAACATTAAAAATATGTATACTGAACCAAAAATTTACCATAAACAGCCGTAAAAATAACATTTTTTGGTTACAAAAGTCATCCAACATTAAAAAATGTTAAAATTGACATTACACCATTATCATTTTAACATTATTAATATTACATTAAGAAATGTAAAATTACTGTTATTTTAATGCAAAACTGACATTAAAAGTGTAAAATAATCACTGTTATTCAATGTAGTGCGGACATTTAAAATGTTAAATTAACATTAAAAATATGTACATTTGATATGAGCAAATGTAAATCTATACGAACTAAATATCATTTTGATATTTTTAAATGTTAAATAAAACACAGATTATATTTTTCGAAACAATTTTATTAATACAAAATGGTTTTTATAAAAACAATTTAACTCCAAATTTTGCACGGCGTCAATTTGATGGTCGATATCC